>PVIC010000964.1:0-102512 GCA_004025085.1 Thryonomys swinderianus | reverse complement strand
TTTTTTTTTTTTTTTTTTGAGACAGGGTCTTGCTTTGTAGTTCAGGCTGGCCCTGAGCTCACTATGGAGCCCAGGCAAGCCGCCGCGAACTCAGCAATCCTCCTGTCCCTGCCTCCCGAGTGCTGGGATTACAGGCGTGAGCCACCATGCCCGGCACTGTGGTATGCGGTGTTGATTGCTGGTGGGCGTGTCTCCATGCCCAGCATTATATGTGGTTACCGGGGATCGAACTCAGGACCTTGCGCTTGTGTGGCAGGCGCCGGAACCACTGAGCTAACTCTCCGGTCCCAGAAGTCTTTCTTATTTCTCCCCACAGACTGCCTCTGTTTCTCCACTGTGGGATTTGCTGTCTATATTTCCTTTTTCACATTTTTACATTTTCCTTCTCTGTGGTAAAGATCATACTTCACCCTTCTTTGCTTCACATGTCCTAACACCACACGGAATTGGTGCCTCCAGATGATACTTCATGTAGGTGCTTAGCAGTTTAAGTTCTCTTTCTCCATGCTGCTTCTTTTCCCTAAGAAGATACACCAGTAGATGGCCATGCATGTCTTCCAGGTACATTATTCAAATGTAAACATTTTGATCTCATCCAGATGTCAACGTGGAGCTGATCCCTCTGGCTGAGGTCCTCTTGAAAATTACAGCTCTCTGATACACATCCTGTTAGTGACAGTGCGGGAGTCACTTGGAGCACAGTAGTGGTAGATAAGCTGGGGTAACTACAGCCAGCCTGTGGACTTTCAATCTATAGACTTAGAACTGGTCAAGTGTGGGGAACGGTGTACTTTGCTAGGACTGTCTTCACTGTTTGACCTTCCTCATTCAACATGTGTTGTGCTCCATTGTGCTGAGGGAACTACTGCAAACCCACGTGTTGCCTGAGAAGAACAGACCTCTCAAGGGTGATAGCCACTGCTGGCCTAATTTGAATCAACCCTAGAGTCAGGAGCACTGAAATCTACTTGACTGATTGCAAACCTACAGCAGTTTCCAAGGTTATGAATGCAAACAGTACAGATTGGCAAATGGCCCACACAAGAGCAGGTCCAGTACAGGAGGGTTCATAGCCAGTTTTCAAACCAGGGTCCAGTACCAGAAATATTAGAGTCAGGTCACCAACTAATTTAAGGAGCACCAAAATCAATCAGGATAGCCGAAAGAGCAAGGTCCTTGTCTTGTTCATTCTTGAGATTCTCCTCCTTTAACTCTCTGCACTTCCTTTAGATCCCAATAGGAGAAAAACAAACAAACAAAAATCTTTTGAGCAATCAACTTTAAAAGTTTCAATAATTAAGCCATTAGGCCTAAAGCACTCAGAGAGCAATTTAGTTTAATTTACCTTGCAGAATAGTGGAGGAGAGGCCTCTTCACGGCGGCAGAAGATGGTTATAGCTCTGCATCTTATCCAACAGTACTAGCTGCTGTGACAAACCCCAAATCCCAGAGGAGTTCATTTCTCACCCATCCAGAGCAACAAAAGCTTGCTTCCGGTCCACTCAGGGCTCTTCCTGTTTGCATGTAGCTCCTCCATTTCCCAGTCCATGACCTCCAAAGCCACCCTTCATCTTAGTGCTTTCTTCATTGTTGAGACAAAATACCCGCCACCCACAATTTAAAGCATGGGTTTATTTGGGCTACAGGTTTTAGAAGTTTCAGTTTGCAGTTGGAAGTCCTTTTCCACAGAGGAAACTTGCTCACATCATGGCAGCCAGGAACAAGTGAGGAGGAGGAGCCAGGAAGGGAAGCATGCCCTTCTAGGTCATGCCCCCAGAGACCAGCTTCTCCTATCTGGCCTTACCACAGCAAGACAGCACTGTCTCCCTCATGATTCAATCACCTTTAAAAAGCCTGGCCTGTGATTTTGGAGAGCCATTCTTGATATAAACATAATGCTCCACAATGCCCCTAAAGACCAAAGACTCATATACATCTCTTTATATAAAACACATTTAGTCCACCCCTAAGTCTTAACAGTTCTAGAAGGAATGAAAAGTCCAAGTCTATAGTCTCCTCTGAAACACTTGACTGTGAGCCCTTGTAAAAATTAAAAAGAAAGTTAAATATTGCAGACATACAGTGGCACAAGGTAAATATTCCCAGTCCTAAAAGAAAAAAATAAGGGAATAGAGGGCAGGGGGCAAATGCAAGACCAAAACTGATCAGGATAAATGTTAAATCCTGTTGTTCAGTGTCCAGCAGTGGCTAGAAGTTGTGGAGACAAGATGTGAGCTTCAAAGAGGTTTGGGGTCCTACCCCATGAAACTGCTGCCTGCAGGTCTCTTAGCATATCTTTTGGAGTGGCTTGGCTCACTGCATGTGGCTTTCCTTAGGTTTTCCATTTTCCTAGCTTCTCTAATTTCTTGGGATCTTATTTCTATCTTTGGGTTCACTTTTGTAGCTTCACACACTGCCCTTTCAGGACTATATACTGCCTGGCCTCCTAAGCCTTCTGAAACCTGGGTGGAAGACTCCCAGTCTCATAGCTCTTGCATTCTGCATGCATGTAATCCACCATGTGGATGGCACCAAGATCTGCAGTTCACTGGGGCAGTAGTTGATCCCTCTTGCATCATGGCTACAGAGACCTCCAAGTATCTGTATGGCTGAACACTGTAAAATAAATTCCAAGGCACTAATTTGAAAGAACAATGTACTGAGATTCTCTTCTCAAAGCTAAGCTTTTTACTTTTAGACTGTTGAGCCTATGAAGGGGGAAATCTTGCTGATCCCATGGATGTCATCAAAGAATCCTCATTATTGTCCTAATACAAAGTACTAGGCTTCTCTCTTTTCTGAAAAACATTTTTCCTCTTTATTGAGTTTACTGGTACATTTGAGGTACACATTATGATCACATTAATCATTGAGAATATATATCCATATATGATGTACATTGATTCTTATTTTTTTCCCATTCCCCTGCCCTCCTTACATCCCCCACCCCCATATACATAAGCTTTGTTTCCACTTTTTGGTTTTAACCATCACAATTTTTTCTTCCCTTTTTTGATTTCCCCTCCCTCCCCATTTCTCCTTTCCCTTTTAACATTTTCTTCCTACTTCACAATACCTATCATGCATTCTGGATCCCATTTACACCTTCAGTTTCTCATATAGAGAAATGATAGTATTTACATATCTGTATCCTAATTATTTCACTTATGAGTATGGCCTCAAGGTGCATCCATGTAGCTATAAATGTCTCTAATTTATAATTCTTTATGTATGAACAATACTCCATTTTATTTTAAAAAATAACTTCTTTAGCCAGGCATGGTGGCTCGTGCCTGTAATCCCAGCACTCGGGATGCAGACAGGAGGAGTGCTAAGTTCGAGGCTTGCCTGGGCTACATAGTGAGCTCAGGGCCAGCCTGAACTACAAAGTGAGACCCTGTCTCAAAAAAAAAAAAACAAAAAAAACTTCTTTATCCACTCTCCAGTTGATGGGTATTTGGGCTGTTTCCAAGATTTAGCTATTACAAACTCTGCTGCTATAAACATGGGTGCACAAATTTTGCTGTGGTATGATGCTTTTAATTCTTTCATATATATACCTAGCAGGGAAATAGCAGGGTCATATGGGACCTCCAATCCTACTTGCTTAAGAAACCTGATTTCTGCCGGGTGTGGTGGCTCATGCCTGTAATCCCAGCACTCAGGAGGCAGAGACAGGAGGATTGCTGAGTTTGAGGCTTGCCTTGGCTACATAGTGAGCTCAGAGCTAGCTTGAACTACAAAGTGAGACCCTGACTCAAAAAAAAAAAAAGAAACCTGATTTCCACAGTGGTGGCACCAATCTACATTCCCACCAACATTACAGAAGGCTTCCTTTCTCCCAAAAGCCCCTCCAGCATTTGCTGTTGGTTGATTTCTTGATATTAGCTATTATTTCTGGAGTGAGATGGAATCTCAGTCTTTTTTTCATCTACATCTATCAAATGACCACTGATATCGAGCATTTTTATACGTTTTTTTGCTGCTTTTACTTCCTCATTCTAAAAATGTCGGTTCATTTCAGATGCCCATTTTTGAATTGAGTCTTTAAATTTGGAGGGCTGATTTTCTAAAGTTTTTATATACTCCAGATAGTAGTCTTTTGTGTGAGGAACTGCTGGTAAAAATTCTTTACCACATTGTAGGTTGTGATTTTTTTTCCCCCTGCTGGTGGGTTTCTCTTGCTGTGCAGAAGCTTTTTAATAAAATGAGTTCTAGTTGTTTATCCTTTGTGCTAGTTCCTGTGCTGCTGGGTTTTTGTTCATAAAGTCTTTCCCTGATACCAATGTCTTCAAGAGTTCTAATTAACCTATTTTCCAGTAGGCTTAGTGTTTCAATTTTTAAGTCTCTAATCCACTTCATTTTTAGTTTAGTGCGTGGTCAAAGACGGAGATCTAGTTTTAATCTTTGGCAGGTTGAAACCCAGTTTTTCCAGCACCATTTATAAAAGGAGGCTATCTTTCTTCCATTAAGGGTGTTTGTCTCCTTTGTCAAAAATGTAGAGGCAGGGGATGGTAGGACGGGTAAGGGAAAGGGAAAAATGAGAATTAAGATATGTCATATACTGGTACAAATTCTCAATGTGGAGTGTAATTGTGATGTGTATATATAATGTACCAATAAATTAAATTAGATTTTAAAAAATGAGATGGCTTATTATATAGGAAGTTGTTTCTGAGTCTTCTAGTCTGTTTCATTAATTCTTGGGTCTTTTCTTTGACTAGGCTTCTTTTTTATGCTGACTTTTTTCAGTAACCAAGCTCCCCTTTGATACAAACTTACAGGGACTTCCTTTATGAAAAACCTAATTTTTTTTTTTTTTTTGAGACAGGGTCTCGCTTTGTCGTTCAGGCTGGCTCTGAGCTCACTATGTAGCCCAGGCAAGCCTTGAACTCAGCAATCCTCCTGCCTCTGCCTCTTGAGTGCTGGGATTACAGGTGTGAGCCACCACGCCCGGCACTGTGGTTATGTGGTATTGACTGCTGGTGGGCATGAGTCTCCACACCCAGCATTTTACGTGGTTACTGGGGATCGAACTCAGGACCTTGTGCTTGCGAGGCAGGTGCCGGAACCACTGAGCTAACCCTCTGGCCCCTGAAAACCTAAAAAATTTTTAAATGAATTTTTTGCTCCTGTTTCTCAGCAACACCGAACAGTATCCATAACATACCTTTAACATTAAGCTGCCCTCTGTCAAATTAGTTTTCTGTCCCTAATCTCAGTCTCCTGCAAAGTCTCAGAATATGAGTAAAATACACAGATTTCTGCCAGAGAATATGATCTCAAGTCCAACTGCCAATGGTTCCCAAGTGAAACCTCTGGAGCCTAATTTTTTTTTTTTTTTTTTTGAGACAGGGTCTCACTTTTGTAGTTCAGGCTGGCTCTGAGCTCACTATGTGTAGCCCAGACAAGCCTTGAACTCAGCAATCCTCCTGTTTCTGCCTCCTGAGTGCTGGGATTCAGGTGTGAGCCACCACGCCCAGCACTGTGGGTATGTGGTATTGATGGCTGGAGGGCGTGAATCTCCACACCCAGCATTGTATATGGTTACCGGGGATTGAACTCAGGACCTTGTGCTTGCGAGGCAGGCACCAGAACCACTGAGCTAACCCTCTGGCCCAAGGAGCCTAATTTTTACTATCTGCATTTCAGTCAGCATTTTGGTTTTTTGAACAAGGAATCAGAATTTCCCATCAAACTTGATTTGTTGCATTCTAGGGTTTTTCTACCCAGTCTTTCCAAACTCTTCCTGGGAATCACTTCTAAAGTCTTCTAAACTACATGGTCAGATAGTCTCAGCAACCACCCTACTCTTGGTACCAAAATCTGTCTTGGTCATTTTCCTTGTAGCTGAGACACAATAATCAATACCCACAACATATGAGAGAGGAGGTTTATTTTATTCACAGTTTTAGGAGTTTCAGTCCTTGGTCTACAGGCTTCAAGCAGGAAATAGCATGGTAGAAGAGCCTAGATGGAAGAAAGATATTTAAAATATGGGGGCCAAAGAGAGGAAGAGTCTAGAAAGAAAGATATAACCTTCTGGGTTATATCTTCAGTGACCCAACTTTTTAAATCAGACTCTATCTTCCAACCAAGTCAGCTATATTGCTTTTATGATTCAGTTGCCTCCCAAAGGTACACCCATCAGCACCCTTTCCATTCATATTAAGCTACAAAGGATCAAATATTCAAGAGTGAGTGTGGATTTTGTTACAATAGATTTGGCCTGAAAATGACAGGAAATACTTTTGACTCTTTCAGCCACAACTCTGTTATGCTGTGGCCCTAACAGAAAGAGAAGCCAGAAAACACAATCTTGAGGAGAGACACTCAGCCAGCAGATTCTGTTATTACCATTCAAATTTCATGTTCCTTTATTTCTCTGTAGGATAAGGAAATAATTTCTACCTTGAGATTATTAAATCTGAGTTTAATTCACCATTTCCAGCTTATTTTTCATTTGAAAATGTTACATAACATCTTGGAATGACCCTTCAGGAACTGATAATATCCCCACTGAGCAAGCTGAATAAGCAGAATTAGGGTTGACTCTTTTACTTACATTTGATATGCTAGTACCAAAAGATCCCCCTGGTTCAGTTTGTGTGCTCATTCATCAAGACATTAAATATTTATGTGGCAGCTACTCTATGGATAATGTTGTGCTACCTAGACAGTACAAGACACATAATACCTCTTCCAGGAAAAGACAGTAACTTACAGGTGAATGGGAGTCTACTCAGCTCTTACAATCTGGTCATAGCAGCCATGTTGAGGAGTTCTCTCTAACCTTAGATTGGGGGTTAAGACCTTTTCAGGAGAAATGTTTCCTCTGAGTAGCTACATCTTTGTGTACACGAACACCTTCACTTCTGCCTTCTAGGTCCATGCTGGCCCCCTGCCCCTGGCTCCTGCCATCTTCTCTATGATTTTCTCCCATTCACACCTTATTTGATTGCCTAATTTAAAATTTGATATTGAATGTGAATAAAATTTCCATCTCCCTAGGTATCTGACACATAAAACCTTCTCTATGTTGAGTACCAAAATGGCTTTACACTTTAGCAGGTGTTGATGAAAGTTTCTCCTCGAGGAAAAAGACAATGGAAATTAGAATGGAGAGTTATGAAGTGCAAGGAGTGGTCTCTACTCCTGACCCAGCAGCTTCCAGGGCTCTGCATAACAGAGGAAGGGATCAGCTCTGGCTTCAGATCTTTGGCTCAGCTGGAGGAGCTTATTTAACCTCTTATCCAGACACTGGTCCATCCCATTTCTGGATCTGACTGACTACATAAATACAAATGTGTCTTGGGGAAAAACCAAAAGTAGATTAATAATTGACTGTCTTGGTCTGAACACAGCTCTGGCCTCTCTGGTCTCACCTCCTGGAATGCTGCACCAGACCTGGTGAGGAGCAGGCAGCAGAGGACAAGTTGGAGTTGCAGAGGTGTTATATTAAGATGTCTGGGTCAGAGACGGTGCCAATGTGGTGAGGGCCCTAAACTGTAGTGGGTGACCCGTTCCCATCACCCAGGGTGCTGTGGCATGCTAACATGCTAGTTCCACACCATGTGTGTTCATATGTGAGTATGAATGAACCCCTGCACTGCCACCAGGGGCACTCAGAATACTTTGCCACAAGGATGGAAAGGTGTACGGGTTTTTGTATTAACTATACATCTTAGCAGGGTTTTAGAATGTACTCCTCCCACTTCTTAAGGAATTCAGTTTACTGTAAGCAACATGCCACACTTCACCAGTGGCCTGTCTCGTCATGTTCACTATGTCTCTTAACTGCAGAGAGAGGCTCCATCAAGTCACGTACCTGTGCCACCCAGGTTTGGGCAAGTGCGCTGTAGGCTGTGGCTGCTCAGAGGAAATCATCTAATATTGCGGTTCTCTGGATGTGTACCCATCACTAAGTGGTGTGCGGCTGCATTCAGGAGATCTGAAATCTGACTGTGTTAGAGACCAAGGAGGGAAACCAACTCCAGGGGACTGAGCAGAGAGGACAAACCCAAGAAAGGAACAGGAATTGACACATGCTGCCCGGGGAGGCACACATCCCAGAGCTTCCCGTCAGTTCTGAGTAGATTGAGCAGGGCACAGAATGTCTGAGGCTCTCTGTGAGTGGTCACATGCCTTCAGAAAGTTCACTTGGGACTTGGGAAACGCTGGCAGTGAGGAAAATCAAAGTGGTCATATGAACGCAACTAGAAAGAAGAGTTCTTTGTTTCACCACTCATACTAGCCTGGAAAACACAAGGATAAACTTTCAAACAGAGAGCTAAATCTATCTACCTACATAGAGCCCTGTGAGCTCCCAGTTTCCACCAAGGAAGGAGCTGAGACTAGAGAGTGCTGGACAGGAGGGTGCCAATTTTGCTCTGAGGGAGGGTGCTTGTGTACCAGCCGTCCCTCACACAGAAAGCCACCAACACCTTGTGTGTGTGCAGCAGACTGGGCAAGGTGCTCTTGACAGTACAAAGAAAACATGTGACACAGGGTCCCTTCCCTGCAGAAGCTGACAATAGAGCCTGATGAAACCACTGAATAACAATTCTAGCAACCTCTGATTAAGTGCTATATGAGTGGTCCAGACATATATGCTAGAAAATATGAGAGAAAGCAGAGGGAAAGATTGCAGAGGGAAAGATTTCAAAGGGAAATGGGAAGGCTGCTAGACACTAGAGTAGTAGAGAGAAGGGAAGAGCTCTAAGCAGAGGAGAAGGGGTGTGAGCCTTCTGGAAAGGAAGGACGAGCAGGGTCCTGTGTCAGGGAGTGGCTGAGCATTCAGAGGTTGTTTCTGAAAGGCAGCATAGGGATGGACTCAAGGACCAGATGCTGGAGGGCAGAACACAGGAAAAGACCAAGAAAACTGCTATCCAGGAAGACAGCTTGTAGGGGCAGTGATCAGCTTCCAGAATGATGGTTAGAACAGGGACTGTGTGCCAAAGGACCTCATAACAAAGGAAAGGGCAAGCAAGTGACAGGGCAGAGCCCAGCCCACAGGACTGAGAAAGGCACTGCTAATAATGAAAGTAGAGGAGAGTGAGCAAGTGGAGGGAGGCAGAGCCACAGAAGCTCCTAGAAGCTGAAGTTTCCCGTAGGATGCACAGTGTGGAGATGCCTTTGAAGCCATTGGTGAGTCTGAAATATGCATGAGAAATGGAGATGTAAAAATCAACTAGGAAAAGTCATCAGGATAAGGACCCAGAGAAATGGAAAAGAATTGTTCAAGGTTAAAAATACTTTTGAAGAGATATAACAAATTTTTTTTTTTTGAGACAGGGTCTTGCTTTGTAGTTCAGACTTACCCTGAGCTCACTATGTAGCCCAGGCAAGCCTCGAACTCAGCAATCCTCCCGTCTCTGCCTCCCGAGTGGTGGGATTACAGGCGTGAGCCACCACGCCCGGCACATAACAAAAATTTTTTTAAAAAGTGAACATTGTGGCCCACTCCTATATTCCCAGCTACTTGGGAGGCTGAAGCAGGAGAATCACTTGAGCCTAGGAGGCAAGCCCGGGCAATACCTTGAGGCTCTGAGATAAATAAATGCCTAAGTACAATAAAAACAGAAACCATAGATAAGGACAAAAGAGAAGTCAAATCTAGGGAAAATTATTGTGTCGTGTATAATAGAAAAAGAACTGATGTCCAACCTGTATGATTTTCTTAAAGAATACGGAAAAAGACAAATTATCTAATCAAAAAGCTGAGAATGTAGGTAAGGAAGTTCATAAAGGGAAAATATCTCATAAACATGCTAAGGAACACAAGCCCTCTCCAGAATTTGGAGCCCAGTATTGTGTCATGGTACAGACTCAGGTACCAAGTCCAAATGCCCAGGTCACCCCAAGAAGCCAAGAAATCCAGGACAAGTTACCATTCTTCATTTCTTCATTTTCATCATCTGTACAATGGAAATGATAGGAACAGAAGCTTCCTGGGAGGGTTGTAGTGGGTTAAGTAAGGTAATATATGTAAACTTCTTAAACAATAGCCAGGCCAGATAGAGAGCTACACAACTGTCAGTCATCAGCTATTATTAATAATAGAAAAGTACAAATTACAGCAACAATGAGATGTAATTTTTCACTCAGAGATTGTCAAAAAATTTTAAAGATGACAATATCAAGTGTTGTCAAAGATTTAGGTGGAATGATACTCATAACTGCCAGAATAAATGAATAAAAATTAGTACCACATATTTATTTTGGAAAAAAAATAACTATTTTATAATACTGAGCAGAGTCCACTTTAGGACCTAGCACTTGTACCTCTGAGTGTGATTCTTAGGGAAACTTCTGCATCTAAGCACAAGAAAGCACATCCAATGATGTTGACCGAAGTACATTTTTTTGTTGTTAATAGCGAAATGCTGAAAAGCCATGAACATGCCTATAAATAAGGGAATGTACCACAAAAATAAGTGAAGACATGTAACACTTTAATGATGTAATACTGCCCGGACAAGCCAGACCACTCTAGTCCATCAACAGCCAAGATCAAATACTAGAATCTAAACCTGTGTGTCACTGAGGGTAAGTCTGACTTAAAACTGTAAGGACGCAACACAAAGCTCTCCTGGAAGGAGGAAGGGAGGGAACAGGAATAAAGAGGGGGTTGAGGCAAACTTTAATTTTCTCTGTAACTTTTTATTTCTTCAAAAAGATAAATGAACACTAGATAGAAGGGAGGCAGAATGCTAACAGTTGCTGATTTTGGATGGTTAAGATACACATGGGGTTTATATTATTCTTTGCAAATTTTCTGTATTTTTAAATTTTCAAAAATTAAAAATGTTCTTTGAACAGATGTTCTGGGTGTCATGTAAAATACTTCATGAAGAAAATGAAGTGCAGCAGTAAAAAGAGAGCAGAAAATTGGGTCTTCAGGATAGAGCCGGGGTGGGGGCAGGGGTGGGGAGGGCTGGTACCGATGAAGGGCCTGTTAACAAGTCCCTGGGAAGCGCCGGGTGCTCAAAGGTCCCACAGCCCAGAGAAGAGATCAGCGCGGGAGAGGGGGCTCAGCACTCCAGAATGAAGGGTCACACCAGACGGTGCTGAGACTAACCGCCCCTGGCATGTGGGGCTGTGAACCTGCCATTGTCACTTTCCTCATCGCTGGGACAAAGGCCTGACAGCTACAACCCAATGGAACAGAGGTGTATTTGGCTTGAGGTCCCAGTCCAGGCTGAACGGGCTTTAAGGCAGATGTGGCGAGCTGGAAGGGCCTGGCATACCGCGGCAGGCTCCTCATACCACTGCAGCCAGGGGCGGCGAGAGGAGGGGCAGAAGGACAGTCCCTCCAGGTCATGCTCCCCAAGACCCGCCTGCCCAGCAAGGCCCCAGGGTTTAACATGTGCAGTCAGGAATGCAGACATTTAGCAACTTGCCAATGAGCGCGGCACCCTCAAGTCTGGCTGCTTTCTGGAAGCTCCAGCTCTGAACTTGAGGACATCCTACATCCCAACCCCAAGTCCGTACCTCGTGAGTTTGTACCTCACAAGAAACAAAGCTCATCAAAGAAAGGGCAAGAATGGAACCAATATGGAGAGAGAACCGAAAGGTGTGTTGTAAGACGGTGATTCAGAACCTTCGCTGGGAATGGAGCTCGGGACCAAGCAGCACTGGGCGTCTGGCTGAACTACACACTGCTGCTGTGGGTCCGAGGGGACCTGGCAGAAGGCAGAACTGACAGAGTTTGGAAGCAGAGAGTGTGAGCGAATTTCTTCATAGAACAGGGCTGGAGTCAGTGCAAACCCACACCTACACCTGGTCACACCCTAGTCCCCAGGGCCGCTCCCTGTGGGATGACTTCCAGAGCCTCAGCGGGCTCAGGATGACTAGGGAAGGAGTTCACAAGCAGGCCAGGCTTGTCCCACTGCCCACAAGAGCAGGCAGGCTACCCCAGGGTGGGACAGCGCACCACACACAGCCTGCTCACTAAGGGACTTGCACTCGGAGTGCAGATAGCTCTCCCCTCGCCCACCCCAGCGCCCACCCTCACGTGCTCTGAGAGCTGCCCACTTCCCCAGCTCCCCTACACACGACGCCAGCACAGCCGCGCAGCTGAGGTAGCCACAGTGCAGGCACAGAGCGGGAGAACCTGCAGGGGCTTTGACGCTGGCCGGCCGTGGCACTAGCAGGTCTCTTTCAGCTACGACAGGGACAGTAAGACAAGGAGACCCTTTACTCACTTTCACTGCCCCGTGGTCTCTGCATCTACCTAGGCTTCTCTGGGGAAGGACCCCGCCAGCTGGGGAGTGGGCCTATGAGAGCTGCAGCTCATCCGGCTTCCTCCCTCTCCTGGGTGGTTCTGATGATGCCTTGGCTTCCCCAGAAGACCAGCACACCACCCTCTTCGCCATCTGGGATGAGAGAAAGGCCTGCCTGGGGTCTCCAGACTGGAAGGTGACCCTGGGTCTAAAGTGAAACAAGTATCACAGAGACTCATGAAAGAAAGCTGGAATGTTTATTAAAAATGAAAATAGCTGGCCAGAGATGTAGCTCAGTGGTTCTGGTGCCTGCTTTGCAAGTGCAAGGTCCTGAGTTCGATCCCTGGTAACCACATAACAGTGCTGGGCGTGGGGACTCAGCCCACCAACAAGCAATACCACATACCACAGTGCTGGGCGTAGTGGCTCACACCTGTAATCCCAGCACTCGGGAGGCAGAGACAGGAGGATTGCTGAGTTCGAGGCTTGCCTGGGCTACATAGTGAGCTCAGGGCCAGTCTGAACTACAAAGCAAGACCCTGTCTCAAAAAAAAAAAAAAAAAAAAAAAAAAAAAAAAAAAAAAAAAAAAAAAAAAAAAAAAAAGAAAAAAAGAAAAAAAAAAGAAAAGAAAATAGCTTTCTTTCCAGAGTTTGTAAACTGCAAAATTTTGGAGAAGGCTATCAACACTATTTTTTCTCCAGTTTTGATGTCCCCACCTTGTGCATGGCCTGGCTTTCCTGGGTGTGACACAGGTATATTACAAATGTATCCGCACAAAGTCTCCAGTGTGTATAGGAATCACACGTGTATGCAGAGATGGCAAACCTGAACGTCTCACTTTCAGTTCGTTGCATGTCCCTCATTGCTGGTCAGAATAAAACGCTGATCCCAAGAATTCATTCCCATTAGTCCCCCTCCAGGAATTCTTCTCTGATAAATCCCATGGTAGCAGAAATTCTCAGATTCCACCCAAGATCCAAATCCCAGTTTCCTCCTCCTCTTTCTGCCACTTTGGGTTAATCACTGCACACACTCTAGAATGGGTTAAAATATCTAAACATAGAAAACTATTTAGCAAGTTTAATGCATCCACATAAGTCTTGGTTAGACTTAATCTGTATTCTCCAAAAACACTGATACCACATGGAATGAGATGTGGAAGAGACTTTTTAGAAGAAGGGCTCATGGAGGAAAATGAGCAGCCAGTGGAGCCTGAGGGACCTGAGAGCCTGTGTGGAGCCAACTTACTGACAGAGAAGTGACAGGGTGGCAGAGGAGAGCTCAGGGACTCGGGCACACACAGGACCCGGGCCTGCTAAAGCATGGCTCTGCGCTGACCTGCTGTCAGTACACTGGACACATAGGTACACTGTCAGAAGCAATCTTATTGGGAAGTTTAATTAGACAGTTGGGACTATGATGGGGTGGAGCCTTCCTCCCTTCAGACCAGCTATGACGTATCTCAACCTGAGGACTTGACTCTTTATCTTCACCTCCGCATCTAGGAACAACAAAGACCCCAGCGGTAAACTACTGCCATCTGAGTGGCCTGTTACAACCTAGAACATTGAGGAATTATGTAGATGAACATCCTGTTGTAGTTCTGCCCTTGCAGAACTTACCACACCTTTTATTCAGTCCATTCTGAGCAAGCAATGTAATAGGTCACTAAGGTGGCAATAGTTTCAGTATCTCAGGAGTAACAGCTGTAACAGGTCACTTAGAGGGTAGCATGGTTTCATGTCCTAGAACAATGAGAAATCATGTAGACGAAGGTCCCACTGTAACTCTGCCCTGGAACATGACAGCACATGTTACCACTGGGGTCTCTGAAAGATTGTGAAGGCCCGAGGGCAACGCAAGGGGCTTTGACTCCAAAACTAGTGGAGATGGGTAATGGGTTACAGTGCTCCTGAGGGCAAAGCACAGGCTCCAGCCACTGCTGCTGCTGAGCACTTATTAGGACAATGACAAAGCAACAAGAGGGCACAGGACTCTGAGGCAGTCCATTGCCTTGTGTGGCCCCACTTCCACATCAGAGCCTTATCAGAAACCCACCACAGAAGAGCAGCAGACTGCTGGGCAACCAGGCCTGCAGAGTGGTTTGGGTGTGGAGAGTGATGATCCCCCAGGCAACTGTAGAGGAGTGGGGGGGTGTCAGAAAAGCACACATCTGAAGACCAAGGGAGACAGGGTTCCAGTGAACAGTGACATCCGAAGGCCCAGGGTCTGCCATGCCTGGCACAGTAGGAGTCTATGGGACTGTACCCCACAGGGGGCAAAAACTGGCTGATGAGAAGCCCACAGAGACCCCAGGCCCTTGCCCAGTTCACTTCCCCCACGTCTCTATGGAGATGGAGGGCAGAATGGGGGCTGGGGATAGCCTGCTCTTGATATCACCACACTGAGCACCCAGGAAGCAGCTACAATGATGGGATTAGATGGGAAACATGGCAGAAGAGGACGAGCAGGAAGGGACTACCAGAGGGTTCTGGCCCTGGGAGGGGTGAGACGACAGTGTTAGACTGTCCCACAGTGCTGAGGCCACTTCCACAAGACAAGCAGGGGACTGGAGCCAGAGTCACCAGACTGTGGAGTCTCTCCTCCTCCGGTAACAGACCTGCAGCCTCCACAGCTGAAGTAGTGTTAGAAAGTAAGGCCTGGGGCCGGAGGGTTAGCTCAGTGGTTCCGGCGCCTGCCTCACAAGCGCAAGGTCCTGAGTTCGATCCCGGTAACCACATACAATGCTGGGTGTGGAGACTCACACCCACCAACAATCAACACCGCATACCACAATGCCGGGTGTGGTGGTTCTCGCCTGTAATCCCAGCACTCGGGAGGCAGAGACAGGAGGATTGTTGAGTTCGCGGCGGCTTGCCTGGGCACCATAGTGAGCTTAGGGCCAGCCTGAACTACAAAGCGAGACCCTGTCTCCAAAAAGCAAAAAAAAAAAAAAAAAAAAAAGAAAGAAAGTAAGGCCTGGGCACAACAAGGGTGGAGCAGGCCTCTGAGCCTGTCACTGGCTGGACTGCCACCGCTGAAACCATTGTGAGACAATCCCAGGTTCCACACAACATGCTCTCCATGAGTGCAAGAGCCTGTTTCCCGTTTTTTCCTGGAGTCAATACAACCATTCTCTTCATTTAGCTAGTTTAAATTTATTTTTACGTTCTTTCTTTGGCTCACATTTGAAATTCAATAATTCTGCCAACATTTATTGAGCACTTACTAACTGCCAACTTGTGTGCTGAGCACTCAAAGTGAAAAAAGAAAAACACTTTGAGCTTGTTCCTGATCATGCAGAGTTTGCAGAAGACTAGAAGGAAACAAATACGTAAACAAATAAGGATGTAGAGCCATCATAAGTCTGCACCAAAGGCTGTACAGGACAGGGGACAAGTGGAGGGAAGGAGAGGAGTCCGTCCTGGGACGCTTGTGAGCAGATGCCAGTGAAAGGCTCTGTTGGGAGGAGAGGGCAGGAAGAAACGTCAGGAAAGATGAGAGGATCCCAAGGATGGGTCACTAGGCGGCTGGGCCCGAGCGCTGGGGCGCAACATCTGAGCGCCAGGACGCCAAGTCACTGAGCAATCCAACCTCTGCATGTCGGCAGTGTGCAGCGAGAGGGGAGGACGACTTCGTAGCCAGTCACAGGGGCAGGTCACGCGGGCTGCACTGGAAGACAGGGCTCTCCCGCAGACCGTGGGGAACGGCTGACATCTCAGAGGTAACTCTGAACAGATTCATGGTTTTAAAACAAAACCCTCAGACATTTTGGCAGAGGATAGGAAGACAGGCACAAAGGGGCGACTCTAGTAATAGAGGAAGAAAGAAGGGTGACAGTTGGCTCCTGCACGGTACGGCTGTCGAGATGGAGATGTGATGGTGGATGAATAATGTTATTGTGCTGAACCTACTGAATTCAGGTCGCACCAGTCTGCACCTTGGGCAGTGATAGCTGGGCAGATGGTGACATAGGCAGCAGGAGGGGTGGGCACAAGGAAGGCAGCTTGCAGGATGCTGAGTCTGAAGGAACTTGGATACATCAAATTGGAAATATCCATCCCTAAGTCAGTCGACTAACCGTGTACAAAAGATGAGAATGAGTTCTGGGACAAGAGGTGACAGGGAGATGTCATGGGGAAGCAGCTGCTTCACAAACAAATGTTGTTGATGGGCTCAGCACTGTGCTAGGAACTGAAGAAAGGGGTAGACAAGAAAGCCTAATAACTGTGTGCAGTGTCTGTGAGTGAGAGGACAAGTCCTGGAAGGGTGCTGAGACCTCACTGACTGGAGCTGGCAAAGGGAAAAAATGTTGGGAGAGAAATGGGTGAAGGGAGAGTGTCTTGGGCTGTAGGAATTGCAGTGCACAGTGGAGGTGTTTGTGGACTTCTGCAGCGTGATCCTCCCACCCCCCATGTGGAGAGGAGGTAGGCTACTGGGGGGGACAGGGAGGCCCTCATCGTTTCTCTGCCTGTGGAGGGTCCTCCTTCACACACTTTCCCCTCCAGAGCCTCATCTCTGTAGCTTTCCTTGTGCTCTCAAGCTGCTGCCTTGATGTTCCATGTTGTGCGACCCTCCAGGGGACCCTCTGCACAGCTGCATTCCCAGTGGAACAAACTCCTGGACTAGGAGTCCAAGGGGCATCCTGGACAGTGGGAAGCAAGTGTCTCGATCCACTAGAGCCGCAGCCTCTGTGGACAGGGCCCTGCTTGGGAGCAAACCCAGCCCACACTCCCACCATAGAGCCATGAGAATAGACAAACACACAATCTGTACAGCACCCTCCAGCCCAAGCTGTACATCTACCATCATTTTGGGAAAACAACAGGCTTGAGATGACCTGGGAAAGAGCTGAACCAGAAAAGGAACTTGAGTGTTTTGATTTCAAGTGCCATGCCCTTTCCCACATTACAGGAGGTAGTTAAGACGTGAGCCTCTTAGACTGGTCAGCTTTCGAGTTTTAGGTTAAAAAAAACTGCTTGACTCTATTTCCTGTAATTATACTCAGAAATAATGGTGCAAAGATTTAGCAAAAGGAAGGTGCCCAAGGAGAGCATGGCACTTAGTAAGCATTTTAACAACCTGGATCAGGTTTGGAAATCTGCATTTTTACAGAGCTTTTTTGAGGACTGAGTTCAGAGAAGTAACTTCTACCTACTGATACAGATGTTACTTTATCTCGACTCAAATCAAGTGAGATTATCTCAGAGCCCAGTTCCTTTTTTCTTCAATGTCAGTAACTTTTAATGGTGGAAAAAGAGAGACCAGCTGGGCGTGGTGGCTCAGGCCTGTAATCCCAGCACTCGGGAGGCAGAGACAGGAGGATTGTCAAATTCGAGGCTTGCCTGGGCTACATAGTGAGCTCAGGGCAAGCCTGAACTGCAAAGGGAGACCTTGTCTCAAAAAACAAAACAAAACAAAACAAAAGAGAGAGAGAGACAAGTGCTTCCCTTTTCCCTTTCTTGGGTTTGGGTAGAAGTTCTCCGCAGCTCTCAGTGATCAGAGCCTTTCAGAGCAAGGCAGAAGCATGTCTTTGTCTCTGGTAATTTCAGAGACAATAAGCAGGTACTCAGATCTCCCTTGATTCATACAAGCCATTTGGGGGAAAGACAAAGAAGGAATCAGAGGAAAAGAACAAGCTGGGGGGAAAAACAGAAAAGTTGAGAGAAAACCCCACACAGTTGAGAAAAGATGTGGAATCAAGAGGAAGTTAGTTAATTCTGTAAGTCATGCAAACAATGACAGGTGCTGGAGGCAGTACCTGTTCTGCACAGACACCTCAGAACCTAGCCCCCAAGAGTTTTGCAGAAGCTCCACTTCTGCTTTCTTTCTTGTTACTACTCCAAAGATGATTCCAAGTGTTGACAAATTCTGAAATTTGATTATTGTACCTTCTCTGAGTAGGAGACCTTGGGTGGGTATAGTGTCCGCTTCCCTGGCCTGTCCTTGTGTGTGGCTCCCACCCCCGTCTGATGGTGATGATGATGATGATAATGATGAGATGGCATAACCCTAATAACAATGTGATGTTGTGATTTAGCAGTATCTTGTCAGGCACTATGCTGTGCACCTAATTACTGCATTTCATCCTCCAAAAAGTCCACTGATGGATCACAGTTCCTACTGTAAAAGTAGGGCAAAATCAAGACTCAGAGACAAAGGCGAGTGGCTTCTGCGAGCAGTGCAGTCTGGATTACAGCTTTCTGATCTTTCCGGCTCAGAGTGCAGCTTTCCCCACTGTGCAAGCTGGCTCTGCAGAAGTTTAACCTGGCCTCTGGGCAACCCCTGTTCACTGGTCAGGCCTGGAGCCCTGACCTCCACTTTTGTCCCATTTCAGGGCCAAGGAAGAAGAGAGAAGGAAACAAAGTCTGCCTTTCCTGGACTCCAACAGCTCAAACAAAAGAACAGTGCTGAAAGTTGAAACCCCAACCAACCACAGGCTGACAGCCTATCTGCACTGGGACACAACAGTTCCTGACAGGTTTATCAGCAGTTGGGTGCTTACAATGAGATGTAAAACACGAGTTTTGTTTCTAGAGGAAAAGCTGCTATTAAAAGTCTGTTAGATACTTTATCTGAATGTTCTGGAGCAGGGACTTCTGAGAGACAGTCTCTTTGGGCCAATCCAAACCTAACACAACTTCCCCTTACATATTCCCAGTCCTCTGAACTGCCATCTCCCAAAACGCTCCTCAGAGACTTTCCCTTTTCCTGCCCGCTCTTTCACAATTGAAATAGGAAAGGTACAGACAGCCATTGGTATTAACCCCCTACACAAGAGATCGAGGCTTGGAAGTCACAGAGAACAGGCATTGAATACACACAATCCAGAACACAAGCTCCCCTGGATCACAGAGACACAGACATCATTCTCAAAAATTGGGAGCAAGAGCATGGTGGAAGCTCTTCAATAATGCTAAAGTTGGAAGAAACAGCTACTTACTATTGCAAACTTGTAATCAGAAAGCATTAGACCTAGGAAAGCATAGAGAAGCTAAGACAATTGTCTAATTTGTCATTTAGGTGATTGTGGTACAGAATGAGTAAATTATTTTCCCAAGGGCGTATAAGCATTAAATTTTACCCAAGCAACCATCTTACTCAACTAGCTTCTCTTTATCCTTCAGGCCGAGTCAAACGTCACTTCTCTGCTTGCCTTGGCTAGTGGAGTCTTCTATTCACCGTTTTCTTGCTACACCCACAACTAAGTCCACTCACTCATAGCCACCAGGAACCCAGGCTCTTCGTGGATAAGGAGCCTTACATCATTTCTCTTTGTTTTCTCTTTCATCCAGCCCATCACCTGATATTACAGAGGAGTTTGATAGAAATGGTACCTTTAGGACTCCTACATGAGGCCTCCCCATTCCTCCTCCATTTCTCCCCATCATGCACAGTGACTCTCCATACCCAAAACAAGAATCCCGAGGGGAGAAAAGAGGGGCCAGGGCTGCTGTGTGCATCCCCTGGGTGCCAATGATCAACACTTCCCAAAGGGTGCAAGAAGGAAGAAGTTCAAACTCTCCATCTCCGCCTTTCATATTTTAACCAAATGAGGAGAGGAAGACCTTCTCAGGGTTCTGTTCCCTTCACCCTCTGGAGTCCTGTAGAGGAAAAAAGATGTCACTAAAGCAGCCGTGAGAAGGGTGTAGACATCCACAGTAACATCCCAGGCCCACATGAAAAGGTGCACAATCAACTATGAAAGTAGGAAGAGGGCAAGTAAGATCCAGAACCCCACATTTCTTCTGTGGCAGTGAAGAAGACAGGGAAGCAGGACAGTCATTTTCAGGACTGTTCACTGGCTCAGGCCTCGAGCCCTTTTCTCCATTTTGTGCCATTTCAGGTCCAAGGAGGAAGAGAGAAGGAAATGAAATCTGCCTTTCCCAGACTCCAACAGCTCGAACAAAGAGCACTGCTGAAAGGTGAAGCCCCAGCCAACAGGAGGTAAAGCAGATAAAAGATAGAAAGATGCAAGGATACAGATAGCTATTGATACTGTTATGTATTGATCCCCAGGCCACCCAACTGGGCACACTAGTCCATTTTTGTTGCTACATCAAAATACTTGTGGCAGGCTACCTTATAAAGATAAAAGGGTTCTTTGGCTTGTAGTTCTGAGGTCCAAGATTGTAGGTCCCAAAGTGGCACAGAACCTAGCATGACAAGGGACATGTACGTATTTATTACAGTCTGTCCTTATGAAATCACCAATCATGGAGGCTCCACTTTGATGACCTTATCTAATCTTATTGTTTCAAATACTCCCCAAACACCATAGCTGGATTAGTTTTCCATCCTCTTAATACTGTGAACATAAGACTGTAGAGATGAAAGCTACATGAATTTGGGGTGGGAGAACAAACTATATTCAGCCCATAGCAGTGGGTGACCTCCTGCCCCACTCTCCTCATTCCACTGGCTCCCACAGGCCACAAAAAACAGACAAGGATCAGGATAAACACAAAGAACCTTTCACAGGAAACATCCTGCACGCAGTGTTGTCTTCCTCAGGACACCACAGGGTATCTCATGACATCTGGTGTCAGGCTTTGCACCAAACAGCTAGTTTGGGAGTCTGACTCTACAGAGTGATTCTGAGTACATTGTCCTTTCAGGGTACCCTGTACTGTGTATGGAGGTGCCGCTGAGTCTCTAGAACATACTGGCCACAAATGAAGGACTAGTCTGGGCTCTTGGACACAACCAACCAGGACTCTTAGAGAATCTCTGCAAAAGGTTCTCATACTCCCACAGCCAGCAAACCAGCAGTGGTCCCAGCGCTGGTGGATGTCCAGTCCCACCCCCTTGCTTGGGCACACTGTCACTGGACACTTTCTAAGAACAGGCGTACTGGGTTTCTCTGAAAAGCTGTGACTGTTCTGCTCAAGTCGTTCACAACATTAAGCTTGGATCTCTCCCAACATGCACAAGATGCTCACTGAGGCTCCAACGCAGCCATAGCAGCACTGAAGCCTGAAGCCATACGTGGTGGGAAAGGCAGGCAGCAGGCAGGCGTCTGTGCTACACTACGCTCTCCGAGCAGTTACGCTGTCCCAGCAGCATTAGCAAGAAAATGGCACCCCAGGTACTAACGCTTGCAATAACATCACCAGAGAACCTCCTCTTCACATGACAAGCCCCACATGGCTCTCCTGACCAGTCACACCACTTCTGTGCCTGAAGCACCTAAGTGCTTTCCAGCCCGGCACCTCTCTGGAGCCTACCCACAGGCTGCACTTATTTATGCCTGTCAGCCTGCAGAGGCCAAGAGCCTCCTCTCAGTCTCCTGCTGTCATTGTTTCCATTTCTTACATACATTCTTTGGCTTGAAAGAATTGTCAATTGAAATCCACTGAAGAAGTGGATTTTGCTTAAAAGATATGGTTCCCAGATTTTTTTTTATAAAAAGTCTTCTTAAGTTAGAGTTTCAAGGGAGACTAGCAACTATTTGTATTCAACTCAAGGCACTGAGAAGGAAAACGAATCAGTCTGTACAGACAGAAGCATCTAACTGTCTCTCTGAGTCCTGCATAACCCAGTGGGGGATGCAGACAGTGCCCTGGAGCTTGGCCAGGAAAGGGACTACTAAAGAGGACATATGCATGTTAAGCTTTTCTCCCTGGGGTTTAAATAATTTTTTGAAAAAAATGTAACGGTTTTATTATGGAATAATTGACACAAAATAAAACACAGCATATTTAATGTGTGCGGTTTAATATGCTTTGACATATCTACTGGCCCAAGAAACCACCAGCCCCGTCAAAATAACAAACAGATTCATTAGCCCTGCTTTGCCTTCCTCTCTTGTCATCTCTCTGTCACCCACACTGTGACCTGCTTTTTGTCAGGTACCTTACCTGACACTTCTACTCTTCTATATAAGTGGGGTAGCGTACTTAATGTTCACTTTGTCCACCCCGTTCTTCACCATAGTTATTGGGGGATTCTGATATTGGTGCATTTTCAGCACTTATAACATCTATCACTAGTCACAGTCTATTGTGTGACTCTAACAGGTTGTTTGTTCTGTGTGGATCTAATGGAATTTGTTTCTTTGTTTACCAAAACTTGGACATTTGATGTTTCCAGTTCTTCCAGTTCTACTACAAAGAAAAATGTATCTGAGTATTCATGCATAAGTCTTTGTGTAAATATATGCTTTCTTTTCACTTGAGTAAAGGAAGGCCTGGGAGTGGAATGGCTGAATTTTATGGCAAACCTATATTTTTTTTTCTTAAAAAGAGAGCAAGCTGTTTTTCAAAGTGGTTGTACCGTTTTATATCTCCAACAGCAATATTCCAGGGTTCTCCATCCTTGCCAACACTTGATATGATCAATCTTTGCAACTTACAGTAAATAAATGGTGAACTGTAGTATTAATTTGCATTTTCCTGTTGATTAACAATGCTAAATATCTTCACATCTGCCACCTATCTTCTTTGAGAAGTGTCCATTGAAATCATGTATCCATTTCTTTCTACTGTGTATTTTCTTAGCCTTGAATTTTGAGTGTTCTTTATATAATCTGGACACAAGTCTAGAAATGGGGCTGGGAGAGTCATTATCCTGAAGTGGGAGAAGCCAAAAAAGAGCTTTAAACTGAAGAGGGCCATAATCAGATCTGTACTTTAGAAAAATGGTTCACATCATAACATGAAGAGAATATACCCAAAAATTTAAAAGACAGATAGTATAGATCTAAAAGGAACTCAAACAATTATCTCATGATAAGGAAAGAGAACCTGTAGAGATGCTAAAAGACCTGGAATGAAGTTAGGGAGAGTTGCGCCAGTACTGAGGAGTATATATAAAGGGGATGAGAGGTGCCTTGTCCGAAGCCACGGCTGGACATCAAGTCAGTAGAATCTGCAGCTTAAAATGTGTTTTCCCAACTTGGAACTGGATTTATATTGAGCAGTCATGATCAGACTCAGATTTAAAGAACTACTTGCATTTCTCTGATTTCCTCAGAGAAAGGGAGTCAGAGGGAGAGAGGCGGAAGATAGAGATAGATTAATCATAATAATATTAATGTGATAATAATATAAATCTTAAAAAAATAATAATATGGGAGCTGGCACCCAATCATGCCAGTTTAGAAGCACCACAGAATTGCTGTCTGCTACCTGCAGAACCAGGAAATCTGGTGGCATAACTGAGTCTGAGTACAAAGCCCTGAGAATCAAGTGAAGAGAGCATCATTAGCATGTAGTGAGTGGGCATCATGAAGGGTAGCATGCAACAGCCTATATCCGGGATGCTGGTGACTCTGGAGCTGTGTATCCTAGGGCAGGAAAGGTGGGGAATCACCCTTCCACCTCCTGCATGAATCTGGAGTTCACTGTGGCATGACGCCTACCGCATTAGTGAGTACAGGCGCTCTTCATCCAGGCTGCTGACTTGAGTGCTGATCTCTTCTGGAGACACCTCACAGACACAGCCAAGACAAGTGCCTTCCCAGCAACCTCGGCACTCTCCAACCTATAAAGGTGGCACACACAATGTGTCCCACATTGTCTTAACATGAATGCTGTGCTCCGGAATCTGTTGCAAGCCTTTAGCTACAAGTTATTTTGCTTAATCTTAATGACAATTGAGAAAGGAAAGAGTTTGTACTAGGATGTGCTCTTGCAAGTGTGAAAAGGGAGATTCTGAGAACTTGACTGGCTCTTCTGAGGTTCCAGGGTTAGGAGTAGCATTGCAGGAATTATTGACTCAAGTTCATGCTTCCTCATGGCAATGTTGCTTATCAGCCAGAAACAGGCTTGAGAAAGTCAGATAAACTGAGGCTTCAGGAAAAGCCCAGTGCTCTGTACAGTGACAACTATAAGCCCTTGACCTCTTCAACATCCGTCCCTGAGGGCACCATGAGAATGAAGACCTGCTCCCCACATTAACCTGCCAACAGGAGAAAATGGCTTAGAGTCCACCTGGAAGGGTGCTGGGTCACATGTCATTAATAAGGCAGAGGTAGAGGGCACTAGGATGAAGGTCTGAGAAAATGTCAAACATGTGATGAATCCTCTTCCCAGTATGTGGGGGTATTTCACTGCATTCTTTTTTTTTTTTTTTTTTTGAGACAGGGTCTCGCTTTGTAGTTCAGGCTGGCCCTGAGCTCACTATGTAGCCCAGGCAAGCCTCAAACTCAGCAACCCTCCTGTCTCTGCCCCCTGAGTGCTGGGATTACAGGCATGAGACACCACGCCCAGCACTGTGGTTTGTGGTATTGATTGGTGGTGGGCCTGAGTCACCAGGCCCAGCATTGTATGTAGTGACCGGGGATCAAACTCAGTACCTGGCGCTTGAACCACTGAGCTAAATCTCTGGCCCCTTCACTGCATTCTTATGGTAATCTGATAGGATACGCAATGTGCAAATAAGGGTTCCAAGATTGGAAATTTAATAAAGCTGCCCAAGGTCACCCAGCCAGTTGGCAGCAGCACTAGAATTTGAATGTGCATCTCTCTGACCTTGGCTGTGTGGACTCCTGGACCCAGGCAGACTCCTGGTTTTCTTTCAGAGGATGCATAATGCAGGGCAGACGCACGACCATCTGGGCCACAAGTGGACTCTCTGGAAAATGGGTGAACACCTTGATTCCCGTCCCATAGCCGAGGTGGCTCTGAAACAAATCCATGCTTCTGAGAAGGCTAGCCCTGTCACTAGCGATGGCCCAGCGCAGACATCTTGCTGAGAAACAGATGGTGCTTTCTGTGCAGGAGAACAGCAGCCTGGGGCAGCTTCCTCCTGGCAGTGATGATGACATCCTCCCAATCTCATTAGGTTCCAAGGACATTTGACAGGGAGAGGGTCATCTGAAACCCATGCTTACTCCCCTCACAGCATCCGCTCACCACGGTCACACCACTAGAAAACACTGGATGTGACCGGGTGTCTTCCAAGTCCTCCGCCGCCCTTTGCTGCCTCTCCTCTCCACTCGCCAGCTCCTCCATGCTTCCCTGGCTGAGTTCACTCAGTGCTCAGGCGTCAGGACAGGGACACCCTCACACTGCAGAGGGGCCCTCGGCAGACTCAGGATCCTGTCTGAGTCCCAGAGACCTCCCCCACCATGGTTTCAATTTTTCTTTCGGTTTCTAGTAGTGATTGAATATAAACTATTCAGCCTGGCCTGTGCCCAGCACTTAGGGTGCACCGGAGAATAAGACTGACACAATTCCATTTCTCTAGAAGCTTGCTGTCCAGTCACAGAGACAGACATTAAATGAATAATTAATTATAACTGGGATGAGTACGCCAAAACTGTGGAGAGGAAGTCCTGGGAGCAGGGAGCACACGAAGAGATGCTAGGCAGGCAAGCAGAGGCTTTGCTGAGAAAATGACGTTTAAGTTGAAACCTGAAGAACAAGTCAAAATTCATTAGTGGGACAGGGAGGGAGAGGAACATGTTGTGCAGGAAAGTCTTGGGCCTGTGGGTTAGTGGTGGGTCTGGAAGCAGCCACGGAACCAGCAGACCAGAGAGCAAAGGCAGGCAGCATCTAAGCCATATGAGCATTGGAGACTTTGTCTACAAGAACTCAGCAAGAAGACATGTTTTTAAATGAGAATTTCAAGGTCATAGCTGCATTTTTAAAGCTCCTTTCTGATTGCTGAGTGAAATGGGGTAGTGGCAAGGTGGGAAACTGCATGATACAGGAGAGCTGGCTCAGGAAATTTTCATGGAAATTCAGGAGGAAGGTGATGAGAACAATGTTCCCGATGATGACAAAAAGGAAGAGGAGCTTGGACGCAGGGGCAGGAGTAGGGCTGGAGAGAAGAAGAGACGTTCAAGTGGTCTATCACAGAGCATCGCAACTGATTTAATTCAGGAGAGTAAAAGAGTGGGAAGTAGCAGAGTTAATTCCCAGGTTCTGGCAAGATCTAGTCCTCCTCCTCCACATCTCCCCAATATGCTGTCTCCATCTCTCTTCCTCGCTCATCAAAGAAATAGAGTGCAGGCAACCCAGATGATAGAATATTGCAACATTAATGCTATTTTTTGCACAGAGAAACCTGGAGATAAAAATCTCTCTGCTCATTATGTAAGAAGTGGTAAATGTCATGAGATAGGCTCACTCTGGTGCCCGGCTTCCCATTTGTTTCTGGTTAAGCCCCGACACCTGTGCCTGCTGGGCAGTACCATGGAGATGGGAGGAGCTTCCCTTTGGCCACCTTATAGGACAAGTCTTCAGAGAGATGAGAATCTCTGTGTGGGCTGCAGAAAGAGATGACTGGGCAGATTTATCTTGGATTTTAGTTTGAAAAAGTTTGTGCTAAATTCTTTTTAAGCTTTTCTCTCTCCTTTTCTTCTAAACTGAGGTCCAACCCACACCCTACAAAATCCTCTCATTTAAGTATCCAATTGAATAGTATTTAGGATAGTCGCATTTCCATCATCAATTTTAGGATAACTTGTCACCCCAGAAAAATACCCCATACTTATTAAGTTACTTCTTGTTTATCTCCAGCCCTCCCTTCACCAGCCCCGAGTCACTACTGAATCTATGTAGTTACATACTCTGGACATTCTCTAGAGATGGAATCATAACTTATGTGGTCTCTTGTGTTTGTCTTCTTTCTCTTAGACTCATATCTTCAAAATTCATCTATCTTACAGCACATATTGTACTGACATTATTTGCTTTATATCTAAATAATATGCCACTGTATGGTCATGCTCTTTATTTATTCATTTGTCAGTAGGTAGAAATTTGGGTTATTTCCATATTTAGGTTACTGTGAATAATGATTCTATGAACATTCTATGCAAGTTTTTGTTTGAACATATATTTTCATTTCTGTTGATATCTACCCAGGAATTGAACTGCTAGGTGTTTGAAAGTTTCTTGAAGGCAAAGATCATACCTGCTTTTGATTCATGGGCCTTTGAACAAAATGTGCTAGACATATCTTTAGGAAGAAGATAAAAGTAGTGTTTGAGAGTCTGCAATTTTAAAGACTGAAGAGATGAACCTGTAAATATGCTTTCTTGCAAATATGCATGTTGTGTACTGCCCTAATATAGAAAAAAGATTTAAGGAAGCAACATGTAAAAAAAATGCTAATAAGCATTGGGAGACCTGGGAGCACAGGTGAAAAAGTGGAAGATGACTAAGGTCTTGGGGTTCAAACAAACTATGGTCTCAAAAGTACCACTGAGGTAGCTCCCACCATTACTTACTGCTTCAATGGCCTGAAAAAGCTCATGCAACTTCAACAACCCCTAGTATTTGCAGGTCAGAGTGGAAACTTGAGAAAAGCTACTGCAGCAATTCAGACGGAATTCAGGGTCCTCCCATACTTCCTGCCAGCAGCCGCTGGCAGATCACAAATCAACAGGATAATTGTTGCTCTGTGTGCACCAGGCACACTACCTGAGAGGCCACCTGAGCTCCCCAGGAGAAGAGAAGAAGGGACACCCAAAGAGCAAGGATAAGGGACAGAAATCTGCACATGAGTGAACTAGCTTGCTCCTTCTCTTGGTGCTAAAGACTTCAGAATAAGCACAGCGAAGACACTAGGATCCTCATAAAGATATGCCAGCATTGAATACCACAAAAATCACTGGCCTCTTATACTAGTAATATCAGGCAGGGTGAGAAGACAAGAAACCCTGAAAGCTATAGATGCCTGAGCAGTAGACCCTCAGGAACACTGAGAACAAGATATGTCCGTCATCACTCGACCAGGCAGAAACTCCACCTGCAGTATCCTCTCAGCAATGTAGACTGAGGACAGGTGATTGGCAGTCAAATAGATCCAGGCTCTTATTGATGCTGGGCACCTCTGGCCCTGACATGCACACTCAGAAGGCTTCAGGGATCATGCCTCTTTGAGAGTTCACTTGAGGAACAGATTTAGTATGTCAAATGCCATGTAAGTGATTATATAAGGGATGTATAAGGTAGGCTTACAGTGGCCACCTGCAGAATCAGAGAGGGTGGAAGAATGAATGC
The DNA here is from genome assembly GCA_004025085.1 of Thryonomys swinderianus. Lineage (NCBI taxonomy): Eukaryota > Metazoa > Chordata > Mammalia > Rodentia > Thryonomyidae > Thryonomys > Thryonomys swinderianus. The sequence goes on along the minus strand of PVIC010000964.1, from coordinate 74,331 downwards.
AAAACAGCTGTCTACATGAAGGGGCTCCAGTAAGGGGTCTAAGGCTGGGAGCTCACTGGAGAGTCCACTGTGAGTCTGTATTGGAAAGCTCAAGGCTTTGGGTTGGAAGGCTGAAGAGTCCTCACTAGAAGCCTGAAGGAACTGAGAACAAGAGTCCCAAGACAATGGAGAAGGACAAAGCTTGTCAGAAGCATAAAAAGAATACTTCCTCCTTCTTTCTCCCCCTATTCTGCCCAGTCCTAACCAGCCTCTCAATTGGTGCTGCCCATATCCAGGGCAGGTCTTCGCTCCTCAGTTTGCTGTCTTCTTGTCCATCATCCACAGTCCTACCCAGAGCTTTTCTACTCTGCTAGGTGGCTCTTACTTGAGTCAAGTTGACACATCATGACTCATATCACAGGATAGAAAGACCAACTTCCACTGGCTTCTATTAAGCATCTTGATGAATCCAAATCCCAAACATAATCATGTTACATTTCAGCACAGAGTAAAATCTAGGAGGAGTCCAAATGGTTTCTCCTGAGTTTCTTCTCCATTCCCATATTCATTTCTTTGCTTCAGAGGCATATTTGATGTATCTCATTAAAATTAAAATTAAAATTATGCAGTGAGGTCAAGGCTGAAAGCTTTTAAGATCCTCTTCCTGGGATTGTAAGAGAGATATTATAGAGTTGGTGGAAAATTAAATTCTTCCAACTTCATAACGGGAGTTGGAACGTCAACATCAACCATCATCAGAAACACAAGTACACAGATAGGATCAAAGAAAATGTCTTTTAATCAATTACCCGCTTAGTGTCCCTGTTCTTGGCTTCCTCAAGAAAGCAGAGGCTGAGTGGTTCCCCCACACCAGGACAAACTAGAAAGCTGGTTCAGACCTCTTTAGATTTGTCAGGGAGGTAAGAGGAGATTGAGCACCTGGAACAAAAATAATCAGATACTGTTCCCCAATGATCACACTTGGGATGCAAAGAGTGTTCTGGTAGGCTTGCCATGTGCTGAGAGTCAAGTACCAGAGTCATGGGTTGGCTTGTTGACCCTGTGAGACCCAACTGGCACTGGGCACAACCAAAGAGTGAAGCTCTGATACCCTTAGGTATGTATGTTCCTCTCTCTTTGGCCACCTTTTGTTTGCTTTCTTCTGAAGCATTATTTCTCATGAAGCCATTAGCTTCTTTCCCAAGTTTCAAATCACCATAGGTTGTTTTGCATCAAGTAGATGGAAGAAGGAGGAAAAAAAAATCTGTTACCAACTCAAGTACATTTTGCTCTGTTAATCAGCATTTTAAAAAATTATCTTTTCCATTTCTTAGAGAAGTTGGCAGAGGCTCCCAACTGTTTTGAGAAAATGTAACCACCAGACCATCTGGGGCTGACATTTTCAACATGGCACTCAGGAGAGCTCATCTTGGGAGCTCCATGGCTGTTGAGGAGGACGGAGCTTCTGAGGGACCCCCACAACCTGGACAGGGGCAGACACCAGCTTTTCACTGGCAGGCATCCTTAGAATGGAGCCCTATGTCCTCTGGCTTCCCCACAGCTCCTTCCCCAGCTCCTCCCTCCTCCCTAAGAAGCAGGATCTCTGAGATTGTATCTTGTAATATTAGTAATGGATGTTGACTCTGAGAATATCAAAACGCCCTCCAAGTTTAAAGATCTATTCTTGTTAAATAAAACTCAGAACCACGAGAGACAAAGATGAAACCACATATATATGTTTACATGTGAAGCAAGAGTGATTGTTTCACTAACAAGACTGGGGAATTAAGATTTCTTAATAACTTGGTCAGCCAAGGGCAGTTAAGGGAATTACAAAGAACTGCTTAGAATCACTGGTGTGTCTCTCCAGACCTGCTAAACACTAGCAGAGCCAAAGTCCACCTAATAGTTATTACTGCTGTTGCAATCATATCTCCCAGAGCTACAGACCTCCTCCTTGTTAACCACAAAATAGTCCTCATGGACCCCAGCCGGCCCATGTCAAGACACAGATGACTGACCACCTTGCCTAATTACTTCCCCAGCATACCACCCACCTTTGGCTCATTTAGGTTCATACCACATACTTTATAGCAAGTGCAGCATACTTTTACCAGCCTCGTTTTTCAAACAGCAAGGAATTTCTTTATGCTTATCTTTATAACTAGCATTTGTCTTTCCCACCCAAAACTAACATAATTGAGATAAGAATTAAATGATCCCTCAGAAAAGTATGTGAGATCTATACTATTCAATCATCCCTTTTCTTCAGTCTTGTTCCTAAGCCATGAGTCATCAGAATACAAGAAAAAAAAAAAAAACCAGGACAAATCAAATGCATCAGAATAGACCACTTTTGTGTATTTCCATGCTGATATGAAAGAAACATAACTCTAAGGTGATGATTTCAGCTTTAATTAGAGCAGAAATTCTTATAAAAACACACTTATTGGGTGTGTGTCCTGTGCCTAAGATTGTGCCAAGGGTAAGTATATTGTGCCAGATTCCTGTCTTAGCAACTTCCCTTCCTGGCAGGGATATTTCCATGGTAAGCAGCCCATAATGTGAAGGGCACCTCCTAAGAAAAAAGCATGTGCAGTCAGGACCAGATGACCTTGGGGTACATGAGGCCCCAGCTTGCTTTTCCAGCCTTCAGTGCTGGGGATAGAACCTTAGGCCTTGGGTATGCTACATAAGCCCTGAACAACACCATTAGCCAGAGCTGGCTTTTGAAGGAGGCATTGGAGTTAGACCAGGAATACAGGCAGAGAAACGCAAGGAGAGAGATGGTCATGTAGGCTGTCTCAGAGGTGCTAAAAAGAATAAACCTCAAGTACCGAAGAGGAGTGAAAGACAAGGGGACATGTAGAAGAGAGGTGAGAAAGGGAGTCAGGGAGTTTGAAAGGTCCTTATGCCCCACACATAAAAGCACAGAACAGTGTTTACTGAGGCGCTGGATGCTGAAAGTCACAGAAAACACTGTGAGAGGCTTCGCCATCAGAATTCCAAACTTCAGGTTGTATTCACCAAGGTCACTTTAGCAGCCAGAGGGAGGCAGGAGTACAGATGGAAGGAGAGCAGAACCTGGAGGATGCAAAAGGAGGTTCCATGGAATTAAGGCTGCATCAGATGCACCAGGCTCAGTGTTACAGGTCTCTTCATATCAACTCTCCCCTCACCCCATCTCCTGCTTCTGCTCCTAATAGTTTTCCCTTCTGCAGAATGTCTTATAAAATGAAATCTTCTGGTCATAGGCTTTTGAGTCTCAATTTTTTCATTTAGCATAATCCATCTGAGATTCATCCATATCACTGTAGATATCAATTGTCCCTTCTTTTTTATTATTATAGCAATAGTAAGATACAGCTCAGTTTATGTATTCATTTCCTAGCTAAGGACATTTGAATTGTTTCCACTTTTTTGGAGATGATGAATAAAACTATTATAAATATTCATACACAGGTTTTATGAGAATATAACTTTCTTTAGACTCAAGCAAATACCTCTGAGTGGGATTGCTGGGTTTTATGATAAATGTATATTTAATTTTAAAAACTACCAGACTTTTTTTCCAATAGTGGCTGTACTGTTCTATATCTTCCCTTAAAATGTCAGAGAATTCCAGTTGCTCTCTGTCCTCCTCAGGACTTGGAATTATCATATTGTTGATGTTGCTCATCCGAGGCAAAGTACTAGATATACAGTTATATCTCATTCTGGTTTTAATTTGCATTTTCCTAATGACTTATAGTGCTGACTGTCTCTAGACTGAAGGCATTGACTGTCACATAGTAATGGCCACTGAATAAGTATCTCTTGGCTAAGTGAACTGATCTCACCATTTTATCATCTCCATTCTTGTAAGAAAAGACTAGAAACTGCCAATGAGTAACAATTATATAGAAGTACTAAAGAGAAAGAAGTAATGGTTCTTGATGACTGAGGTGGGAATAAATGAGATTCTTCTACTTCTAAGTTGGGCCATCTGGTGAATTTGACTCCTGTCATCTCAATAGGGAATATAAGGAGGTAAAAAGAAGAGGGAATTCCAGTTTTAGACAGGGTGGAAGAGCAGTGATAACCAGGAGGTGATCAAGTGGACAGTCCTGCATGCCATGAGACTGCTTGGCTTCTTACTGTTCCCCTAGCACTTACAGATTTAGGAGTCCATAGTCATCTTCTTTGGTGCATATGTCTTCTCACTTCTCACAACATCTCTGTGACATCAGAGACAGATTGAAAGTGACTTCTGGAAGACTGGCTTCACAAAGTGCACAGTGTTAAGGTCTGAATTCACACTCACATGTTTAGTACTTACTGAGGAAGGGAACACACCACATAGGGACAGGACCCCTTCTGGGCAGATGCTATTTCTTGTGGTTCATGTGGGTCATGCTGGATCACACAGTCAGTCAAGCAGAAAACTTATGGATTTGGGCTTCCCTTCTCCTCCTCAGGGGAGCTCCCTTGTGTGGGGCACTGTCATATGTGCAGAAGTTGCACTAGTGCCAGCTTAGCTTCACAGAGAGACTTCTAATTCCACTGGTCAGCACAAGCAGTGCTATTTAGAGCCAAGCCTCATTTATATAGTAACACAGGTTATGAACTCACACAGAAGGAAACTTTGACTTATTCTCTGGACTTAGATATATCAGCTCTACATTACACCTGTCCCACTTTTAAAGTGTTTTATTATCACCATCAGCTTCATAATGTCTTTTAAGCACAAATAAGCACACTGTATGTGGTAAGAGGCAATGGAATGAAATTTGAAATTACAGGGGTGCATCGTTTATAAACATCATATTGGATTTACATGCTACCCAGTCCAAAGACAGAAGAGCTCTTGCAAATGCATGTATAAACTAAAATGATAATATTCTCTAACAAATCTCTATACAGTGCCCCACCCCTCATGTGTGCTTTCATTGTCCACAATTTCAGTTATCACAAATTCAGCTACAGTTGTGGTCAATTGCAGTCTCAAAGTATTAAGTGAGAAAATTTCAAAACTAAAGAATTCATAAATTTTATTCTCAGCAGCACTATGAAACCTTGTGCCACTGGGAGGAAAATCTTTTTTACATTTCTGGGGCAAGGTATGTGCTACCTGAAGCACCTCCTATTAGTCACTTAGCAGCCATCCTCAGTTACCAAAATGATTCCCTCGGAATTCCAGAGTTTGTGTTCAAGTAACCCTCATTTACTTAATGATGACCCCAAAACACAAGAATAGTGATGCTGGCGATTTGAATATGCAAAACAGAAGCATGAGTTTCTTCCTTCATCTGAAAAATGAAAATTCTTGACCTCACAAGGAAAGGAAGATATTGTACATTGAAATGGCTGAGATCCATAGTACAGTAAATTATTTTTGTGTGTCAGACCACAGTCACATAATATATACTACAGCATATTGTTAGTTTTTCTATTTAATTATTACTAATCCCTTACTGTATTTAATTTAAACTGAATTTTACCATCAGTATGTCTGTATAAGAAAAATATGTTACATGCAGAATCCAGTCCTCTAAAATTTCAGGCATGCACCGAGGGCCTTGGCATGTACCTCCCCCACTGAGTAGCTCCAACTCACAAGGAAAGCTGCATTGTCCACTTCCGTACTCACTTTACCTCCCCAGTCCCCTGTGTCAGAGGAGGAATCAGTGAGTGCCTCTTGTCCCCTTCAGTGAGAGGTGGAGGTGGTAACAGAAGGAAGAGGAAATCAAATACAAGGGGAGGTCTTAACACCACCTCTACCACAGAAAACCGAAAGGTGGCAATAGGTCAGAAGCACAAATTCACAAGAACTAGGAAATTCAGAGACCCTTCCCTGGCTTTTAAGGTGCTCAAGTCTCTGTTACTGAAGCCCCCAAGTGTGAGGAAAAGGGGGAAGTGATCATATAATTAAGTTGCTACCAAATAAGACCTACTTGTGTTAGACACCATACTAACAGCTTCGTACATGCTAACTCCCTTAATTGTCACAGTGCACTGAGGTTTAGCTCTTTAGTGAACCCTTTTCACGGTGAACAAAGAGGCACAGGCAGAGAAAGATCATACCACACCACTATCTGGCAGAACCTGTGTTCAAACCAGTGTCCATGCAATTACCCACTATTCCTTCCCACCTCTCACAAGGAGGCCTTTCTATCTGCATGTGTACATTTATTTGCTCACAGGAGTCCTGATGAGTTCTTATGAAATCGTACCTGAAGAAGCTGCAATTGTCTATGAAGAATAAATCCTGCCCCTTACTGTGCCTAGAGGAAAGGGGGAGAAATCTCCATTTCATCTGCCACATAGAAGAGAGGCTTGTGATGTTGGATATCAAAGTTGGCCCTCACACAAGGCAGAATACTTCAAGGAATAGCATGAGGGCCATCCTCCAGTCAGAACAGACACAAGTGCCAGTCCCAGGGGCCTTGGTGACAAAGAGAAAATTAACTCCCCCACTGCCAGCTCGCAGCTCCTTGACCAAGCATTGGGGAAGAGGGGTGTGTGCCTGAGAGCTGCTTCTGACACACTCCAGCCTGTCTCTGCAGTCTTGCTGGCCAAGGACCAGCCCTTCTGTATAGCCCTTCACTCCTTTTCTCTTTCATCAGAATATCTGGCTGCTGCGACTTCTGGAAAAAGAAGGGACTCCCAGCCTCTTAAATGTAACACAGAAAATGGACCTTGTTCTTGGGAAACAGAAAAAAAGTACAATCTAATCAGTAAGAGGCCCTACTGTTGACAGCCATGGAGCCTGTAGAAGGCTAGGTGTGACCCAGCTGCCTTTCCTTCACCTCTTCAGGGTGAGTGTGTGAGCAGTTCACCTGCACCTCCCTCACAAACCCTCCTAGATGGGTAAAGCCCTTGCTCCCAGGCAGGGGACCTGCAGTCCAATGCTGCAGACTTTGCAGAAAGGCATTAGGCTGGGGAAGGTCCAAAATGGAGTTGATTACCCTGAGATGAGGGACAGGGTCTAGATCTATCCAAGCCCCCTTCAGCCCCAAGGCCAGGATGAGATGAAGATCCCTACACCTGCTCCCTGCTGGGCCACTCCTGCCAGCAGCGCCAAGCTGTGTCCAGCATCCTCTCAGAATGCAGAGCTGTGCAGCTTGAGGCCATAGAATTGGGGAGTCTGTGTCTGGTAAGTGCTGGCTTTCTAAGGAGTACCATTACAAGTTAACCCTTTCCAAGAGTCCTTCTAGAAGACTTCCTGCATCCAATTAAAACTACGAAAACCAGCCTGCTGTTAGGGCACACTCAACCAAACTCAACAGCCCTCAAGTGACAAAGGGTATAATTCCCATTTGTGTCAAAGCGCTACACAAGTGGGTCAGAGCCGGGTCTGTCTGATTCTAACCAGCCACTGCACTGTAATGACTTTCAAGAACAGGGAGAGGGGACAGGGAAAGGAGGATAAAGGCATGAGAGTTGCTTGGGCAGACAGTTCAGTGATCGTGGTGCTACAGACAGAACCTTACGGCATAAAACACTACAGTTTGGACTCAGAATTCCCCCACAGGTCCTAGCATTAAAGTTTGGGTCCCAGAGTGGCACCTGGGATGTGAAGGTGTTTTTGGGAGGTGATGCCTGGTAGGAGGTGCTTAGTTCATGGCAGAAACATCTGAGAGGGATACCAGTGTCCTCTTTCTCCCTTTGCATCCTGGCTCATGAGATGCATGGCTTGTTCTGCCATGAGCTCCTGTTGTGATGTGTGCCTCGCATCAGAATTATGGACCACTCAGTCATAGATCGAGCTTAGAGAGCTACAAGCCAAAGTAAACCTTTTCTAAGTTACTCGTCTCAGGTATTCTGTTATGGTGACAGAAACCTGACTAGTAACTGAAAGTTACTGGGGTCTGTATGATTCTTTAAAAATCTCTATGAGTGGAGACCCTCAGCAGTCCATGTGGTGGTTTCTCACACGTATGCTTACATATCAGTAGGAGTCATAGCATCCAAATGTTCTCCATTCTAATTTGTGTAGATGTTAATTGTTTTCTGTGATCACTTCAGGCCTGGCATAAAGAGTAACAGTGGAGCAAACTGACCTCAATATACTGGAGGATTAGTAATCTGAGAAATCATAGCTGGATGATCTACACGGTATGATTTTCAAAGCTTTTCATTCCTCCCCAACACCAGGACATGTTGTGGGTCAGTTTATGACATATCAGCTCACTTACTGCTGCCATAAAGAAACTGCAAAACCACTGACACTCCAGTAGACAGCTAACAGGTAAAGCTTGCTTATTTCCTCTAGAGGCCACATAAAACATGAAGTCAGCCGCCCTCTTGGGAAAGCAAGCCCCACACCACTTCTGGGGCGAGAAAACTTGTGCTACTGGGACAGGGATCTTTCTTGCATTTCTGGGGCCAGAAGTCAGAGTCTCCTACACAGTGGAAGCACCAAGAGCTAGAGAAACTAACCTTGGCTGTCCAGAAATAAATAATGTGTGTGTGTGTGTGTGTGTGTGTGTGTGTGCTCATGTGCACACATGTGTGTGAAAGAGAATTCAGGATTTATTGTGCTCAAAAGATGCAAGGTGAAAGGGAGAATCCCTGTGCAGTGCTCTGGACTTGAGTCTTGGAGCTCTTGGGTCTACCTGACTACCTAAGAAAGTTTCTGAACTCTTCTTACTTCTCATTTCCTGTGGAAGGAAGAGAACCCTGTGGTGTACACAAGAGTCAAGTCAATGATCCCTTCCACATGTCTAACAGTTTCAACATAGCAGTAAAGCTGTGGAGCCATGAATTACCTGCCTGACCCTCTGAACACTTCCCTATCTAAATTCCTTTCTCTGTGGCAAAGGCAGTTTAAAATTCATCTCTCCTATTGTATCATGGAGCTCTTACTTAGGTCAAAGAAAAAGATGTCTCCACATTCCACAGCTGCCCCCAGAAGGTCTTTAGCGCCCCATGACAGCAGCAGCATCTTTCAATCCTTATCTCTCAGGTGCTTTATGGGAATAAATGGCCCCGTTAAGAGAGACAGATAATGGAGGGAGAGATAAATGAAGAAGAATGAGGCTGGGATATGAGGGAAGAGGTAGAACCAATGAAGTAGAAATATTCAAGAAGAATGAAGGCAGCAAGAAGGCCTGCAAGGTTTCAGTCTTCTCATTGAATCAGGAGAATCCCAGCCCCTAGGAGTGTTCTCATAAGCTTAGATGGTGGAGGTACCAGAAGTTAGGATCCTCTTTGTTTCCTTGGTCCTAGAAAACACGCTAAGCAGCAATGAACAAAGGTCTGGCATCCGGCAAGCCCATAATTAGAATCCAGGTCCTAAGACTCACCAGCAGTGTGTGAGTACCACTGCCACTCTGTTTTGGGTTTTGAGAGTCCCCATGGTGGTGTCAAGATGGTGCAGAGAAAACTGTTTCACAGCAGATGAGGCCAGTTCACAGATTTCTTTCTTTCTACAGAGTATGGTTCACAAGAAGAAGAGGCTGAAAGGAAAAGGATTGTTAGGAAACAGAAGATACAGAAAGAATGGTGAATTCAGCTGCTTTTGCTTCCCTCTTAATTGCACTTAGCCTGTTCCCTTGTCAGTGTGCAGGTTTTCCCTTTGAATCATCACATTACAGTGCTACCACATTTGCTTTCCCTCTTTCTCTGTCCATCACAAGCTCCCTCTTTCCTTATTCACACACTATCTGTCTCTGGCGGCTGCCCCAACAGTGCACCATACTGGGTGTTCACACCTCGTGCTGCCCTCTCTCCTCCAGTAGGAATCAGTGGGCCCAGGGCAGGCCAACAGGATTCTGCAGAAATGAGCCTTATAGCTTCAGAGGCAAGGTCATAAAAGATAATGGGTTTTCTGCTGGGATTTCTCTTAGATCCCTTACTTTGGAGGAATTCAGTGGGCATGTTGTGCAGACATTTGTAAAGCAGCCCTATGGAGGGATCCATGTGAGAAGAAATTAGCACCTTCTACATACAACTTTTGTGTGGAAGTTGTCTTCAAACTGGACTTCCATCCTCCAAAAAGTCTTCAATGACGATAGCAGCCTGAGGCAGACTAGACTACAAATTCTTGGGCAGATTCCAGCCAGAACTCCCCAGCTACCCAGAACTACCCAGGCTAAGCCACTTTTGGATCCTGATTCAGAGAAACTGAGGTAACATAGATATATTGTTTAAGTCATTAAGTGTGGAGTAATTTGTTATAGCAAAATAGAGAGTAACATAAGCTATCACTACATATTTGAACCTCTTAGCACTATTCTCTGTTGACCCTCTGGCTCTACCACAGTAGGTTATCAACTTTGGGGCTTTTATCCCTGAGACAGACATTTAAGAACTGTGGCTTCCGTAAACTGAACACTTTTGTCAAATGCAAACTGAGTGTTCCACAACGATCATATTTCTTTCCTGCAAAGAAACTTCAGTCCAGAAACTGCTTACATTTGATTAATGCAATGCTATGTAGTGCATTAAGAATTTTCATATTCAGCATCTCCCTCGACCTTTATCATAATTCTAGGAGTTGGAAGGCCAAAACATTTATCCTACTTTATAAGTGAGTGAATTGAGATCCAGCACTTGCAACTTATTTTCTCAAAGACTCAGTTACTTAGGGACAAGTCTCAGGTTGAAACCCTGGTCTTCCTCACCACTCTTTTTCTCTCTCAGACAGGCAAAACAAATATCCCCTGACTAACTTTACGACCACACTTCAGGCAGTTCAACCTGCCCTCAATGGCCAGGGACCTTTTTTGACATGAAATACTTATAAACAGATCGAGATGAAAAATGAAATGTTATCAGTTTTCCCATGTAACTGCTGTGGTACAACAGAGCACCCCAAGATCTCGAGCTTCCAATGTACGACTCCTCTACTTTTGAGGAAAGTCTATGGACTCAGCTTGGTAGTTCTCACATAAGATATTTCATAAGGTAGCAGCTATGGGGTGGGGGGAGAGGGAGCCTGAGTCTTCACTCACCCACCTGCTGCTAGTGCTGGTGGTTGTTTGATCATCTCTCTCTTCATGGAGCTTCTCCATATCATTAGAAGTTGATTCTTTATAGCCAGGCAGGTTTAAGGTAATCAAACGTGTATACTACTACGTGTTCCAAGTCTTCTAAGGGACTCCAAGGGAGTTAGATCTTCTTATGATCTAACCTCAGAAGTCCTGGAATTTTACTTCCAAGTTATTAAAGGTGCAAAGGCTGGTGTGAACTCAAGGGAAGGATAGATACAGACTCCACTTCCATGGCAAAGGAAGGAAGAACAGCGGCCATGACAGAAGCAAGCTGTCACAGTGCACTGTGGCTCCAACAATGTATGATCCTCTCAATTAATCAAACTTTCTGTTGCTGGAACAAAAAAAAAAATACCTGACTAACACAACTTAAAAGAAGAGAGGTTTAATTTGATTCCTGGTTTCAGAACTTTTAGTCTATGTTTGGCTGGCTCCAAGGCAGAAATACCACGGCACAGGAAACCTCACCTCATGGCAACTAAAAAGCAGACAGCAAAGGAAGAGCCAGGGAGGAAGGGACTGGGGCAAAACACACCCTTCAGTGACATGCTCCACGAAGTGAGGCCGCACCTCATAATAGCCCATTGAGCTAGCAAACTGATTAATCCTTTGACAATGTCTGTACCTTCATCATCCTATTAGCTCTCCAGATCTCATTTCAGAATATTGCTGTGCTGGGGATCGAGTTTTCAGTACACGAGTCTTTATTTAAACCTTAGCATCCACTTTAGTGGAAAGCACATTCACCCTCTCCCAAGAAAAAGTTTTAAACCATTATAGTAACAGCTCAGATCTTAGGTCTTACAGCTAAGTTAGGACCCAATACAAATAAGGATCATTAGAATATTGAGGATGGGTCTCCAGTACACTTTTCTTTGATTTAAATAGTAGTGAAATAAACATAACCCTGTCACTCACCCCAGTGGTGAGGCTTATGTAGGATAATTCCCATACACCTTGATGTTCAAAAGGAGAAAAATACTAAGCGATATAAGAAAGTCATGGTTTGTTGGAAATTCTAAAATTCTGAAGGGCACATGTTGCCGATTTCATATGCCAATCCTGCTTCTAGAAAAGAACTTTTTATTCTTACCTCTGAGCTCTTGGTTCCATCCTTTGAATTTTGTTTTCTTTTGGATAAGAAATGGTCCATGTTTAATGAGTCTCCTAATTTCTTCCTGCTTAAAAAGGTTGAGTATGCAATAATTCCTTCAAAAGTTGAGTGAGCTTCCTGAGTATCGAATTATAATCTACTCACCAAGACAGAAGATGCAGTTACTTTTTTCTTTAAGATGGCCCCTTTCCTTGTTCTTCATTGGCCTCAGAATGCTAATATTTAAGACCCTGCAGATTTTTAGATGTCTTTTGTATAATTTAAAGGTTTACTCTTAAAATTCTGGTCTAGGGAAGAAAGTCTACAAAGCATAGATTATAGTTTGGGAAGGATTACTAGGTGTAAACAAGGTTTTATACCTTTGACACTGTTACTCTGAAACCACATTTTAGTCATCATATGGTAGATTACCTCTTTCCTGGGGTATTTCTAGTTTGAGAATCTTGCTGGGTAAGACTGAGGATGGAAAAACGATTTAAACTTAGTAAACCTGGATTCATTTATGTGTCCTCTAAACCCTGCTTGGAAATGGTACCCATTTTATAGTGGGCAACTAGAAGCCAGGTGGGACCTTGTGCATCCTGCCTACAGTCCCGTCTGGACTTAAAATGCTCCTCTGACACATTCTCATTTCCACAGTGTTGCAGCAGCAGCAGTGTGGGGAGATTTCCCCACACATATTGTGTGTTTCCTTTTCTTTTACCTCCAGCAACATTTTCTTCTCCATCTTTCAAGCTCTTAGTAAGAGTCTCTTTCTAGATTTGCTAGCAAGATTCCTGTGGATTCAACTTTCACTAATTGGTCTAAAAATATATGTTTCAAGTTTATGTTATTGCAGCATTTCACTATGAGGTACCGCAATCCTGTTCCAGTTATCAATTTCTTCTTGCAAAACTATTTTAAAATTTAGTGGCTTAAAACAGCAATATATTATTTCACACATTTCCCGGAGCTGATGGATTTGTCTGAGTTGTGGTGACATGGACTTCTATGACTCCGGTGAGACGGCTGCTGAAGCAGGAGTGAGCTGAGCATTGCTGCCCTCTGGCACGTGGCAGAGACTACAGGGCAGCAAGAACATAGAGGGGCAGCTGTCTCTGTGTAGCTTTCCCACATGGCTGGACTTGATTTGCTCAGCTCAGTCTCAGGGCATGTGGACTTCATACACAATGGTTTGTTTCCCACAGACTGACCAGAGGTCCAGACAAACCACCATGCCAGAGGCTACCAAACCTCAGTTCACAGCACCCAGCATGTCTCAGTATCTTTTCCACAATCTCTCTAGCAAAAACAAACAAGCAACAGCATACAGCTTCTTTACCAAGTACTTAGGTCAACTTAAGTGTTTAAATCCTAATAACTTAATAGCTATTTGAGAGTAAGAAAAATGAATAGAGAATGTTATTTTCTTATTAAATAATTGACATTACTCATGAAGGGCACATGCATCTGTTGGGTTTCATGAGGCTGAGAATCAGAGTGGGCACCACCATGTGATTTCTAGTGATTTCTGTGTGACCTTCATTTGCATAACATAAACTAAAAACCAAGCCATGTGGAGATAATGAAATCATCAAAATGACTGCAGCATGTGATTTTAACTTCACCATCTTTAAACCAGTTGTTTTAGGAATGGCCACCAAATGTCCATGGGTTTTCCTCAGAATTTTAGAATAATTTCTAGACCTTCTGCCTTTGTTTGGACCCTAAACTCAAGGATCCCTAGCACAGAGCTTGGGAACCACTCTTCCAATACTTCAACCCTGGAATTTGGTGAGGAATTTGAAGAAAATAGTTTCTATCTTGAATAGATCATCCTACCTTTAATTTCCTATCCCTATCTACTCACATGGGTAGATAAATGTACCTGAGAGATTTGATTTCACTTTCATCCAGAGAGTAAGTAAGAGAGGTAAGCAGGAGATAGGAGGAGTCTCTGTCTTGTCCCTAGACATAGTTCTTCAGAGTGTGAAGGACATCACTGTTTGTTTGCATGCCATTTAGAGATAGCATAAAGTTCTTTGAGTTTCTATACCAGTGTACTTCTCAGAATACCTACTAAAGAGTAGACAGTCAATACATGTTTTTAATAAATGAGTAACCATGTGGCTGCAGAGGTCAATGAGAAAAGGGAATTCTTCCAGCTTGCCAGAGCTGCCATCACAATACCACAGATTGGGTGGCTTGAAAACAGAAACGTGTTTTGCCACAGTTCTGGAGGCTGGTAGTCCAAGGTCAACTTGTGGGCCAGGCTGGGTTCTCAGAGGCCTGTCCCCCAGGCACACAGAGGCTGCCTTCTTGCTGGCTCCTCACATAGCCTTTCTTCTGTGCCTGTATAACCCTGACATTTCTTTTCTTTAGAGGAACACTAGTCATGGTGCATTGAGGGCCCACTTTAATGACATCACTTAACCTTAATTACCTCTTCAAATGTCCTGCCTTCAAATACAGTCACTTTGAGGTTTAGAGTTTTAATCCTCTAAGATTAATTTTAGGGACAGCATAATTTACTTCATTAAGATATTTTTCTTATGAAGCATCTGTTCTTAATTTTTATACACTTGATTCTGGGTGTCCTTGATCTTCAGACATTGCAGCCGAAAGTGTCGTGTATGCACTTTTCTGTAAGTGGGTCTATATTTGCTGTTGTAAACCCTATGTGCACTTTGAAAAATTTTTGAGAAACATCAAGTCCATACTCAGAGGTTCTGATACAGTTCACACTGAACCACTGTTGGGCCTGTCTTTCTGTAACATTTTCCAGTTGATTCTGCTGTGCATCCACTCGTTTAAAGTCCTTCTGCACAGACTACAGTGCAGATATCAGAAGCACCTGCATCTTCTGCAATCTACTACAACTGCTCAATCCCCACCAAACCTGTAGAATTTGTGGGATTTCACTTCAGCATGATTCAAAGATGTGGTATATCTGTTAAATCATGAGAAATATTCGTCTTTAATTTCCCTGTTGCAGAACTATGATCAAAACTTTTAAATCCACTGAGAAATGCCCAGTGGGTTTTCTGAGTTTAGGATAGGTGAGAGAGCAGTCTTGTTCCTTTGTCTATCATGGGTTTATCCTTCTTCAAGAGAAAGGTCATGTCTAACAGGAGCAGCCAAGTAAAGACAACTAATCCAGAGTAACAACACAGTGAATTGCATCCTGGCTCAAGCCACAGATGATCTATTATTCATCTCTCCCCTAAATATTATGGATAATTATACAGCAATCAACCTCATTTGTCTACACAGCATTCACCTTTAAAAAGATGAAGGTAAATCTAAGCAAAGCAGATAGTGGTTGAATTGTGTCAACATTGGAAAATAAAAACAGAAAGATCAGAAAAAGAGTATGGAATAGATGAGATGATAACAGGGTGGGAGGAGGTCGTTTCCTGAACATCAGAATCTTGCTCCTACTATCAAAGCTTCCAGTTTGTAACCCTTGGCTTCCTCTGAGGGACATCCCATCATTTATATGGTTATTTTTCAATAAATAAGGAGGGAAATGGTTCAGGGATGAGGAGTGAGAAGAGGGAGAATATTATTACCAGAGAAATTACTTCATATAAATGACTGACTGAATTTCACTGGATAAATTACTCCGTCATCATGAAATGATATAATAATGATTCAATGTGAATCATAATTATCCACTTTTTGAGAAATTAATTTCAAAACTCAGTCCATCAACTAAGACTCCAGCTTGAGATATGTATTTTAAGCTACTATAATTTTTTCCTCACAGCACTAGAAGGAGCGTAGCTTTAGTTTATTTTTATGCCCTTGGAGAGGCCAAGAAGCACATACCTCTACAATATAGTCAATTTCTACGCCAGCCTTTCCTCGCAGGGTTCCACCCTACTCTCACTCTCCAAGCATCCACCATCCTTAATATACTCTGTGGGTATTAGTCCTAGACTAGTAGTAGAAAGTCTTTGGAACTGTATTTCAACCTATTATCCTGCTTGTATCAACCAAAAAATCAGCTGGACAAACAATAATAGTAAACAAATGAACAGCTTTGACATGCAAATATATGGACAATACAATCCTATGAATATCAAAAAAGCCTTCCTTTTGTGGTTCTTCATTCATGCCCATATTTGTTTCCTCAGTTATTTTTCATGTTGACAAATGTCTTTGTTTAATTTTTTTTTTGGAGACAGGGTCTTGCTTTGTAGTTCAGGCTGGCCCTGAGCTCACTATGTAGCCCAGGCAAGCCTCGAACTCAACAATCCTCCCGTCTCTGCCTCCTGAGCGCTGGGATTACAGGCATGAGCCACCATGCCCGGCTGTCTTTGTTTAATTCTTGAAGGATGATTTAGCTAGATAAATCAGACTCAGCTGTGACATTTTTTAGTTCATTAATCATTTCTCCATGTTAAAGTCTCATTCTATTGTCTTTTGCTTCCCATTGTTTCCATTCAAAAATCAGCTGTTAGCACTGCATGGATCCCTTAAAGATAATGTATATATATATTTTCTTTGGTTTAAGACTTTTATTTTCTCTATATTTTGTAGTTTTACATTCATAGATCTATATAGATTTCTTAATATTTCTTTTTATTTCTTCTACTTGAAGTTCATAGGGATTCTTAAACCTTTTTTCTAATCAATTCTTATTCTCTAATTACATTATTTTAGATTTCTCTCTCTTTTTTTGAGATAGAGTCTTGCTTTGTAGTTCAGGATGGCCCTGAGCTTACTATGTAGCTCAGGCAAGCCTTGAACTCAGCAATCCTCCTGCCTCTGCCTCCTGAGTGCTGGGATTACAGGCTTGAGCCACCAAGCCCAGCATCTGTGGTATGAGGTACTGATTGCCAGTGAGCATACCACGCCCAGTATTGTTGTATGTGGTTACCAGGGATTGAACCAGGGACCTTGTGTTTGTGAGGCAGGCACTGGAACCACTGAGCCAAATCTCCAGCCCCATTATTTTAGATTTTTTTTTACCTTTGTACATCATTTCATTTATATTATTCATGTTTATGTCTCTCTTTTTCCTTTGTGTTCCATTTTGGATATTTTCTGCTGACCTGTGTTCTTCTTTTCTGCTTTCAAAACTGATGATGTATCTATCTTTTGAGTTTTAATTTCAGCAATTATGTTTTAATTCTTGGATTTACATTTGACCTTGTAATATTTTACACTGTAGTTTATTTTGAAATACTTTAAGACTCACACAATGCAAACATAGTATAGTTACCACATATTTAATCATAATATCTTACATTACTGAAATATATGATTCAAATCAGGTAATGATATTGGTACACTGTCATTAACTGTCATTTTTATTGTCACTTATTCAAATTAGGTCTATGTGTTTCTTTGAAATTTTATTGCACATATTAATTCAGCTATCACCATACAATTTGCTATTTAAAAAATAAATTCTGATATTCTGCCAAAGTTCTATTTCTTTCTCTTTTCCCTATATTTTCTTAAATATTCTGATCAGAGTAATTTTAAAGTATTTTTATTATAAGAACCTAGGAAATATTTTAGTATTGCAACTATTAATTATCTCTCTCCTTCCTGCCTTTCAGTCCTATATCTTATCATCTCTGGCAATATGTAATTGACTACATGACATGAAAAATAATAAATTACAGAAGTATCAGATAATGCAATAGTCATCCTAAGAGTGTATCCCTAATTACTGAACTAGGCAGCAAGAGGGTTGTCTTCTAAAGATACTAGCTAAGAATCTGAGGTTTCTACCAGATATCATTCACCCTGGTGAGTCCTTAACTTAATCCTTATCTTTTTTATTAGTATATATTTGTATTATATTATGATTATTTTTATGGGTAGTTGGTACACATACATAAGTCCACTATAGCCTATATTATTTTAAGATTTTCTGCTCAGCCTCTTAGCTTCCTGTGCTGGTAGTCCAAGATGCTGGCAAATGTCTTAAGCAAAAAGTGGGCACATTTCTGACTTAATTCTCCAGATATCCCTCTGGCCAGGATCCTACCCCTCAAATGTCTGATGATTTTTTTTTTTTTGAGACAGGGTCTTGCTTTGTAGTTCAGGCTGGCCCTGAGCTCACTATATAAACCAGGTAAGCCTCAAACTCAGCAATCCTCCTGTCTCTGCCTCCCGAGTGCTGGGATGACAGGCGTGAGCCACCACTCCCGGCTCTGATGATTTCTTGATGGCACTAGAAGTCTGCCACCAGCTGAGCCTGTTCCTGTGTATGTTAGCAGCAATGCTCAGCCTGAGGCCTACAACCAAATTCTCAGCCTCTTGTGTTAAACACAGAATTATCAAATACCCAAAGGAAAAAACCAGAGCTGTGGAATAATGAGTCACATCCCTGGGGCTTCCCCTTTTCAGATATTTTGGACTTCCACTCTTCAATGCCTTGGCATATTTCTAACGTCTTCACAAAGAGGTTTTTTAACTTGACATTTTTAGTTGTCCACAGAGACAGCACTGGTCTAACATAACTTCATCTATCATAGTCAGAATCTAGAAATAGAAAAGTTCCTAACTTTAGATCTTATATTTTTATGGATACTGGGACAATAAGAAGCCAACAAAAACTAAATAAGATAATACCAGATAGCAATTGATGCTATGATGGAAATATTAAGTCTGCAGTGAGGTGAAAATTTTGAAACAGCTAACTGTCTTCCATCTTCCATCTGTTGATGAACAAAGTGCCTTTACTTATGAAAAATTCTGTGAAGAAAAACTCTTAATGTTCCCACTTTCTGGATAAGAACATCTTTGTATCAAACACAATTGTTCTTCACTTTCTGGCAATCAGGTGAGCTGGAGAGCCTCAGGTGATGACAGGGAAGGGGCAGTAAATCTGAGCATAATCCTTAGAGACCACACACCTCACAGAAAGGCCTCTCACTAGCCCACATCAAAAAAGAGAAAGAAAATCTTCCAAGACTTCCTCATTGCGTACACTTAATGCCTACTAGGAGAGAAGCCACTGGAGGGCACTTTGGTTAATGGAGCTTCCTAGGTCTGTCCTTAGCAATTGAAGGAGTAATCCATTCTGAAGCCTGCTCAGTTGCCATAATTCACGGATCTCCCTAATTCAGACGGGATGAGGATGCTGGACTCTGGAAATAAGCTTTCCCCACCACTGCACCTCACTCAGCTCCAGCCTTACATCATTTCCAAAGCATTAAGCAGCCTGCAACTCAAGAACCCTGCTGCTGGGCGACATCTGTAACATCTGACATCATTTAGAAGACACTGCAAGGGTAAAAGAGGATTTTTTGACCAGGGACATAAATAATTTTGAAGAAGAAATTAAGTTAAAAGGCTTTTCTTTTCCTAAATGGATTTGCAGGATTTGGCTTCCCAGCCAGACTTCTATGAAGATATTTGTCTTAGGAAGCTGAGGAGATAACTTTGAGCAGTTGACACTAACCCATGAGGTGCTACTAACAATAGAGGACAAAATGGGGCCTCGCCTACACAGATGTTCTTCTACCTTCGGGAAAGAAAGAATAAATTTTAGTTTAATTACACCTCTGGGAACCCTCAGTGTTAATATGGACAGAAGTGAAACAGAAGCTGGGCATCTGTGCAAGAAGGAAAACCTCTTCTTATGACATGTGTCTGGCTGTCCCTTTACAGTTTAATGCAGTCATAGGTGGGGCTTTTATAGGGGCAACTGGATCTAGTGTGTGTGCTGCTGAGAATGGATCATGGTGCAATGCTAGGGTCAAGGGTGCTAGGATTAAAGGTGCAAGTGCTATATTTCCTAAGTAGTCTGGATAATGTAGAAGAGATAGAGCTGTGGTCGTCCCTTGCTTGCTTTGTTATCTCCTGCCTGCCTTGGACTGTTTCTTGTCTGAGATGCCACCCTAACTCAGAGCCAGCCAGTTATAGACAGAAACCTCTACCAACTGAGCTCAAGAAACCTTTCCCCCATTAACTTAGAGTGCTGGGTATTTTAATCTTAGCAACAAGAGAAAAATAACTAAACACCCCTCATCTCCAGAGATGTTTACCAAGGTCATAAGAAGCTGCACATGACCATCTCCTGCTGAGACTTCCAGAAGATCTCCACACAATTTCCCCTTGGCAGATGGAGAAAGGCTGTGAAAACTATCTGTCTTATCTTCCCAAACTCAAATCCTAGGAAAGGGAAAAGGAATTTTGATTCCAGTTTTTTCTTCATGCTCACTGGAACTGCTACTAGGGCTTTGTCAATTATGAGAAGTTTCACACCATCTTACTTCTGGCTCTAAACAAAGGGCAAGGTTGAGTTCACATCCTATGGCCACCAGGCAAGGATTTCTGTCCACCACCTGAAGTTGCCTGAACCAAGATGTTCTACAAGGACAGCACATAGGTTTAGAGACTATAACCCAGTCTCTTGGCCCACATTCCCAAATCAGCCACAGTTCTGTGAATTGAGAAGGAGCTGCAACACAGAGCAGTATTATGAAAGAACAATGGGACTTTTCAGTAGTTTTCATTCCCAAACTAACTCAGCATTAGCAGAAGGCTATGAGAAAAGTTTAGAGTGCTGGTGCTCGAAGGAGTTTTAAGCCTTATGGATCCTCCAAAAACGAGTCATTTTCAGAGGAGAGTGTTTTTTCTTCAGGTCACACTGAAAATTAATGACAGGGACATATATCATGTAAGCATTGGGAAATACAGATTTGGTAACTGTAGTGCCTTCAGTGTTCAGCAAGAACCAGTGCAGCCGGGTGTGGTGGCTCATGCCTGTAATCCCAGCACTCGGGAGGCAGAGGCAGGAGGATTGCTGAGTTCAAGGCTTGCCTGGGCTACATAGTGAGCTCAGAGCCAGCCTGAACTACAAAGCGAGACCCTGTCCCAAAAAAAAAAAAAAAAGAAAAAAGAAAAAAGAACCAGTGCAAAGTAGATGCCTACTGTAGTCCAAGAACTGCAGTAAGTCCAATCCGGAGTACAGAGGTGTACATATGCAGTCCTAGACAATGACGAGCACTCAGCCCTGATGGGAACTTAGACATGAAGAAGAATAGTATACAGCTATCTTGTCTATGCCATCACAGCTATATAAACAAGGTGCTGAGAAAAGAATCCAGAGGGAAATACATACTGCTGCCTGTTGTCTTCCAATAATTAAGCACCTCATGTACTAAAATAAGAGAATAATGTCATAGTGAGTAAAATTCAGTCCCTGCCTTAAATATCTAAACCTTCTAGTACCAAAATAGTGTGCAAAGAAACCACTATGTTCCAAATAAACTGCAACAGAGGCACTCTGGGAACAATGGGAAGGGCATGTGACCCAAGTCAGGTGATCAGCAGATGTGACATGGAAGTTGAAATGAATGGTGAGTAGAATTTATCCAGGTGCAGGTAAAAGAGGAAGGAGGAAAAGTCCAGGGAAATAGTACTAGGAAAAAGTACTATACATAGTTAAGTGCTGACATCCTTAAGATGGAGCACAAATTTCCAAGGGAAATCCCAGTATAGGTTTTTAAAATATTATTTTCCCCTTGTACTGAGAGCGGGTTCCAAAGGCAGTCTACCACTGAGTCACACCACTAGCCCTTTTTATTATTATTTTAGCTTACTTTTAATTTTTTTATGTTGAGACAAGTTCCCACTAAGTTGCCCAGGCTGCTTCTGAATTTGTTCTCTTCCTGCCTAGACTTCTGAGTAGCTAGAATTACAGATATGCATCACCCAACTGGTGCAAGGGAAACAGAGAAATAGAGAGCTCCCCTGGAAGTGTAATGATAGCCAAACGGTGCTTATAGATGGTCCAGGTCTGAGAGCTGCGGGAACACACTGCAGTGTTCAAACAAGAAAAGAAAATGCTCAGTGTTTTGTCTATTAACTCCAAACATGCAACAGGATCAACGAGGAGGCAGAGCTCACCATTAGGATATTATTGGGATAATTAAAATGAAAAAAATAATAGTTCATATGAACCCTAGAAGGAGCTGTCTGAATGTTTCAATAATTCAAAAATGGTCCTGAAAAAAGTCCTGAGGGAGTGAAGGTGTAGAAATAATAGGGAAAGTAAAGTGAGAACAGTGACAGAATCTGGTGATCAGCCAGGTGTGGAGACCAAGGACAGTAAGGTGTAGGGGAGACGCAACAGGTTTGTGACTTGGGCAACGGGCAAGGCGTGGCGGTGAGAAAGTGCGAATGGATGATGACTTAAGGCCTAGTCTAGAGGATGCGTGTAGTTTTTTTCAGACAAAGGGATAAGAAGAAAATAGAGACAATGTTTATATGAGTCTTATATGAGGCTCTTTGGCTCAAATCTCTAGCACTCACCTTCACACCCTGAAGAGAAACAGAGACAAAAAGAAAGTGAGAAAAAAATGGAAGACCAATTAAGTTCACTATGGAAAAAGCATCATCCTGAGAAGTGTTTGGGAGGCCGTTCACCTGGGCCTTCTGCACTGGAAACGATGAAAGGAAGAGGTGGACGCAGTCACAGTAAAGGCGCAGGCGCACGGAGGACATGCCCGTTGTGACTGCAGTCCGGGAGGAGCCTTCTGCCGTTCAGAGCCCAGCAGCCCGCAATGCAAAGAGAGAAAAGACTGAAGGAGCATCTGGCAAATCCGATAAAGAGGGATGGGGGGACTGAGACAAAGGCGCCTGCCGGCATTGTGTCAGCTCCAACTCATCAGCTCAGAAACACTCATTAATTATCCACCAGCCAGGGCCGAGGCCACCCCCGAGTGAACACCGGCACGCCACCCTCAGTGAGACAACAATCCCCACGTCCACAGCAGGCTGCACTGACACAGAACACGTCGCCAGCTCTGCCATGGCTGGGAGCAACTTTTCCCCAAAGGACACAGACTCCAGAAACTGAGGCTTCACCCAGCACCCTCATTATTTCATAAGTTGCATAGGTTTGTCAGACAAAGCAGAAGCCCAGCTTTTCTTCTCAAGCATTTCACTCAGTCTTTACATTACATCCAACCCACTTCTGCGAGAGAAGAAAAAAATTAAATTTCTATCACCTGCAATCAATCTCTCTCACACACACACACACACACACACACACACACACACACACACACAATTTGCTTGCTTTATTGCTACTCTACATCCAGAGCATGAGCTCACCGGGCACAAATTTGAGAACACAGACTGACTGTCCCACCCCGCACCCAGGCATCTAGGCATCTCCTTCCTCTCTCATGCTGGACACAGCCCCTGCTCTGTGCTCTGCTCTCACTCGCTATGCCTCAGAGTCCCTATGCAGACATCTGCTGTGTACTCTAGATGCCAGATCTCTGCCTGAAGAATCTGCTTCTCTCTGGTCTCAGTTCCAGCAGCAGGTCTTCCCAGGGCCACTTGTGGCTGTCAGGTGGAAGCAGGCTAGGAAAATGAATGAACGTGTCCGTTTTAATCTACATCACTCAGTGTAAGATTCCTATTCAAGAGGAGATACATGATGGACTTAACTTCAGTCACATGTGAACTAAGATGGCAGAGCAGTTGTTAAGCAGCTTCCCTGGATTTTGTAGTGGGAAGAAAGGAAATGCAGAGCTCTAAGGAGTGGACACATATCCAAGGCCAAAGCCAACAAGGGCCCATGATTGTAAAGTTTAGGGTCCTTGTTGATAGTAGTTTAAAGATCAGAAGTATTGACTCTTAAATGCAGGGTAAAGGGTTTGCTGAGAGAGCAGAGAGGATGAGGTCAATATGATGCCAGGTTTGTCTGAAGGCATGGTGATTCTTTTATACAGACTACACCATATAACACACTCAGTGGGAGCTTATAAACTCTGAGGGGAACAGTAATAGTTTATAATGCATTGAAAAATGTGTTGCAGAATGATATTTCAACCACCTAAAAATTTTATACAGGGGTTTAGTATCTAACATTAAGAATATGTGAAGACTTTTTTTCTTATTTTCTATCAGTATGAAAGTCAGCATGTTTAAATGAAGTATGAAGAAACTAGAGTCCACAACAGGATGTGTGCAAAGAATACAGACACTGAGTTCTACACCTTTGAACCTCACCTCATGTCTTGGCCAGTGCACAATGGATACAAGCAAAGGGTCACAGTTTGGTGGAGGAAATCAGGGCATTGCCATCTACTGACCAGCTGCCTTGACGAAGCTGTTCCTCTAAGCCTCAGTCTCTGATCTGTACAATAAAACTAGTTACCTGTGCAATTGTTGGTTGCAGCTGGATACTGTACTCTGGGCACCAAGAACAGTTCCTGGCATGTAATGAGTGCAAAAGAAGGACAAAAAAGCCCAGAAAATGTTAGTTTTGAATGTGTCTATTCCTTCTTTTTGGTGCAGATGATTGAACCCAGGATCTATGCCCACTAAGTCCCTGCTTGACCTCTGAACTATATCCCTGTCCCTGAGATGGTTTTGTTAATGCAAAAATCATTAAGCAGTAATTTTTTCATGTCCTAGAAATTGTGTTTCTTTCCTTTTTTAAAATGAAAAAGAAGCTCAGACTTTGTGTGTGATACAATTGGCGTCCTGCTTAACAACAGAAGTAAAAGCCAAATGACATCTCCTGCTCTGTCTCCTCTCTGAGCACCACCAGTCCTTGGGAAACTGCCTGAAGCATCCCTATCCATTCTGAAAGGGAAATTCCACAGCTCAGTAGTATGTGGTAGCCACTCCACAAAGCAGGCTTTGCCAGACTCTACCACCTTTTTCTGTCTGACTTGCTGTCATCCCCAAGCACAGGTTGGCTGTTCTTAGTCTTACGTACCCACTGGGAAGGCTAATACAAAACATAGATGCCCTGTGAGAATGGAAAGACACTGAGGCAAACAGTAAGTGAACAGAGGCAATTGCCAGACATTCAGACTCTAGGTGGGTCCCTCTTTGACAACTTCATCTCTGCCAACTTGCACGGGATGTACCCAGCATCCAAAGCCCAGTGTTTTAGAAATGGAGGGAATCTTCCAAGAGACCCATCAGCACTGCTCAGTGTACCATACAGGATTCTCTTTTCACAGGCCCAAGGCTGCCAAGGCCCCTCAAATCTCCAGTTGTAAGGGCGTTACTCTCATTAGCGGAGCCCTACAATTTTACACTGTGAGCCATGATGCCCCATTTGGTAGTTGCTTTCAGCAACCTCCCTTCATGTTCCTCAGAGACTGACATTCTCGAAAGAAGTCTAATAACTTCACTCTGAGAAGACAACAAGTCAATATCTGAGGTGACCCAGCTGTTTGGGGAGAGCTAGAAGAGGATAAAGGGAGACTGACAGAGGGATGTGTGTTAGTCACAGCCGACAAATACAATAAACAGAAGGGCTGAAGAAACATGGCCTAATTGAGACAGACATGGTGGATTTGAGGGGCAAGAGAAGGACGGAAATGCCATGAGACAACCCAACCTCAGGCCTTTCCAAGAGAAGAGGACCAGAGCCACTGTGGCCCGGAGACAAACACCAGCTGCAGCTGGAAACCTAAGCACCTGGCACCAATGCTGTGCACCTCCCTCCCTGGCTCTTTGCTTCACCCTCTGCTTCTCTGCTGCCATGCTGTGTGAATCTGAAGGACAAAGGAACTGGACACTCAATTTCAAGAGTAAGAGTTTGGGGTTTTCAGATTCTTACAAAGCCCTGTGAGCTGTCATCATGCTGCTGCATGCTAATAAAACTGAACAAAAAGTTTCCAGTCTGCTGTAAGAAATCTTTACACTTTGGAGGAACTTTACTTAGTCCACCAGTTTCAATTTCAAGTCCTCTCAGAAGCCTCTCAAGGGGATTTCATGACGGCTGCAACTGTCCCCTTCTCCCAGGGACACTCTATTTATTTCTCTCTATTCCTGTTCTTTTTATGTTGGACCTTCCATACCATGAGCAATCTTCCTCTGCCAGGCCTCTCTTCCAGGCCGCCCTGCCTTGGAGCCAACCAACTGTAGACTGAGCAAATGGTGAGCTAAAATAAACCTCTCTTCCTCTAACTTGCAGGTGTTAGAGATTGTCTCTCAGTGAAGAGAAAAGTAACTGAATACCTAATGCGTGAGGCCCTGGGTTCGATGACCAACACGATCCAACAGTATGTCTACACTGTGATTTCTTTATCATCATACTCTTATCATGTACCATAATGTCTGTGTCAGTAAATGTTTATTGAGTGAAAGAATCAATAGATTGACAGGACATAGTGAAATAAAATTGAACCAAGGTCATTGTAGCTGCCTGAAAGGGGCTGAAGGAGAGTGCACCTCCCAGGAGTCACCACCCATTTCTCTCTTCCTGTCTTGTATCCACTATAAAGCTGGTGCATTCCAACTGTGACACCTTTCCAAATCCCAAGTCCCATACTCATCTGACTTTGAAGAGCCAGAAACACCACCAATATTATGGCTTTACATGCTCTTCCCTGCGTGAAAATATCCTCATTTCAGGAAATGCAGTTATTTCAAGGGATTTAAGCTAAACACCTAGAAAACCCATCTTCAAGAGAAAGTCTTTGAATAGAAGAATTGATAGAAATATTTATTTTTAAAAATTCTCCCTCTTGTTCCTACTCTAGACCTAATTAATCATAATCTAAGACTCAGGATTCTACTTTATAACAAACTTCCCCAGATGCTCTGATGAGTACTAAGTTTGAGAATCTCTGACTTAAGGAAACTCGATCAGGAAGAGAAGATGAGTGGGCTTGAGGTGTAGGTCAGTGGAGGGCATTTATCTAACAGTGTGCCCTGGGTTTGTCCCCAGCACTGGAAAAAGGATGAGGAAGGGAGAAAGGTCAACAAGAGGAGAAAGGGAAGTGTTTGCTATGTGCTCAGGACTATACTAGAAAATGCAAAATATATAGGTAGAATTATTTACAATAAGAAGTGTTGAAAGGAAAAGATGGGAAAAATAAGCTAACCCAAAATACTGATGGGAAAAATTCTAACAAAAATAACATGCTGGTAGTTATAACACATATATAATTTTAAAAGGTTCCTGCTCTTCTAGCCATGGAGCGGGAATTCTCTGGAAACCTAAATTCCTGTGATAACATCCAGAGGACCTGGATGTGAGTGCCAGCTCTACACACTACTGCATAATACTGACAAGTCACTTGCATTCCTGTGGCTCAATTTTCCCATGAGCTGGTGCTGCAGTTTAGCTCTAGATGTCCCCTGAGAACCACACAGACTCATATCCAGGGCTTTGGGGAGTGACTGGATAATGGGGGCTCTTGATTTGCTGTGAGAAGGTGGGATTGCTGGAAGAGGTCAGTCTCTGGAGGTATGGCTGGAATGGTGCACCTCCCTCCCTGGCTCTTTGCTTCACCCTCTGCCTCTCTGCTGCCATGCCACGAGCAGCTCTCCTCTGGAAGGACCTTCTGCCTGTCATGGACGCAGTCATGGACGCAGCCAAGTATGGGTTGAAATGTGAACCAAAACAGATCTCTCTCCCTTCAAATAGAAGGCTTTGCATATTTTGTCACAGTGATGAAGAGTTGGTTTAGACTGGAAGAACACACATATCTAATACCACACTGTTTTCATCCATAGTACTTTTATCTATATTCTATAATTATTTTAAATATAAATAACTGTAAATATTACATATGATTAAAAGTGCTATATATAGATGTAAATATTACACATTACAATATATTACAAATATATCAAATAATATATTCTAATAATAGAACTAGTGTTTATTGAGTAGTAACTACATATCTAAGTCCCACAAAGTCCTTAAAACATCTGTATTTGTAATTGTTATAGAAATTCTAAAAGGTAGAATCTGCCACATTCATCATTTTACAGAACAGGACCGGAAAGCCTAGGAAGGATAAGTCTCATAGTGAGTAAGTGGCATAGCTCCAACTTGCATCCAGGCAATTTGATTCTAGCACCCACACTTAGTTGCAGCCTCATAAGGAACAGATCTTATGTCTGAAACTCTTCCTCACGTAAGAATCAGAAAGTTATTCACAATAAGTAGTTCCAGCTTTAGCATTTCCTCTTGCTCTGCTAGAAGTAACATCCTTCTCAAACCAATCATACCATTTGACCAGTTGACTTATAGCTTACTACCATCCCTTCACCCAAGACTTGAGTCACAAATGTAGGCTTTACACTATGGGATGAGGTGATTGGTTATCTTAGTCTCAGATGCTTTTCTAGCTACTGAAAGATTATTGTTCTCTGCTTAGAGCCTAACTTTCTGAAAGTTTTCTCCATCCCTTTACCTGCCTAAGACTGCTGGTGGGTTTCATGGTTTCAAGCACAACTGGTACTTCAAAGGACAGCATGCTGTCCTTTGTGCCTGTGTTTCTGTAAACTATGAGGGCCTTGAGGGAATGGTTTATATGCTGTAATCTTGGTACAGCTTTAGATGCAGGTGTAGACATCTCTCTCCCTTGCTTCCTCTCTCTCTCTCTCTCTCTCTCTCTCTCTCTCTCTAGTGGCTTTCAACATCTTCTTCATGTGTCCTATACTGAGTACTGATGCTTTGCTACTAAATGTGCTTTCCCTGGAATAGCCCACCCATCAGATCTAAATCATTAGATGGTTCCCTTCTGAGAGCCACATAGATATAACTAATGCTTGCCTGGACCACTCTACTAGGTTGGTTTAACCAAGCACGTATCTAACAGAACTACGCTCTTCATCCTCCAACCTCTCCTTTTCATGAGACACCACACCAGTGACCAGATATCACTCTTTCCTCCTTCATATTCAATGTACAGCTACATGGCTATATATTCTATCTCATTTCCTGCTGCTGTCAACTGTGTCCTTGATATTTCTGCAATTGGCCTCCTCTTCTGTCTTGCTTAGCCAAGTCTGTACACACCTTCTAAAATGGCTTTGCCCTATCTAACATATTTTCCATGCTTCTGTTAGAATGATTTTTCCAAAAAGTATATAGACAAAGGTCCTCTCAGGCTTAAGATCTTTCTATGATATTCCATCACCTTTGGATAATTTTTAACCTCTTGCCTTAACAGGGCATTCTATGATAGGAAGTTCATGATTTGATCTATACCTTTCTGTTGCCAGGCCAACCTCTCACTATTCTGCACCAGACCACAGTAATCAAATAAAACCATTTATAATTTACTGTTTTTCTAAGAGTCATAAACAAGTGTTCTCTTAACTTAAAAAGGTGCTAACTATTCTAACTTATCCATACTGCTAATTTCTGTTCCTCATTTTAAGACATAATTTAGCTTCTTCTTGAAGGACTCTTTCAAACTCCTTTTTCCATACTCCTGGAAGAACTTAGAAGTTCCTTTTAATTATCTTATAGTACCCTATTGTTTCTTTGCTGTATGACAGTCAACATGCCATGCTTTGTCTCTTCAGATGATGAGGTCCTTGAAGAAATGTTTCAGAATTATCTTTCCTCTATATTCCCAGCCATTAGCACAGTGCGTGCAAAGAGATGATATTCATTGTGGACATGCTAAATGAATGAATGAATGAATGAATGAATGAATGAATAAGTGATAGAACAAAAAGAAGCAGTTGGATATGGTTCCTCAGACAGGAAACACTGCCTGGAAACTAGGTTTCTAAGCCATCTACAGTTGCTAATACAACACAATGCAGAGCTATTTACTTCCCCTAAAAATATAAACTTGCTTTAAAGCTGTGCTTGTGCAAAGAAGGCACTGAAAGAAGCGTTTGTTTAAATAGAAAGATCTCTGGTAATTTGCAAACATGGGACAAATCCAAACCCCACTAACTTTCCAGAGGCTTTTGTGTTTGCATTTAAATGTATGGACAGGCTGGGAAAGAGTGAGACTACTTTCTTGCAGAAAAGGAAAACAAGCTACCTAAATACCAGTGCCTCTTGCCATCAAGGATATAGTCTAGAAAAGCAGAATTTGGATTTCTCTCAAGAAACAGTCTTGGGTAACTGGAGCAAGAGTAGAACAGGATCCTCTGGATTTCCATTCACTTCTGAAAGAAAGACCCCACCCACCCCTCCAGACAGAGCAGACAGAGATCTGGACTTGCAGGCAAGCAATTTCAGGACCTAGTAGGACTTTTGCTGATGTGGCAGAGGTGCTGAATACAAGTAGTATAACCAAATGGGTTGCCTTGTGTGGGGGGAGTGGTCCATATGCCTATCTCCATGCATGTGGCTGCATTGAGAAAATACACACATCTCATCCTCTCCCTTCCAGGGCACCTGTACTGGCTGGAAGAGAACAAGTCTATGGTCCAGACACCCCATCTCAAGGACATATCTGGGGACAGGATATATACCCTTACTGCCCTGGGTTCAGTTTCTCTCTGTAAAGTAAGAAAGGTAAAGTAAGGTTTTTAAAGGACTATTCCAGTTACAACCTCTGCTCCTCTGAAAATCAGTTATTTTGATGTTCTGGCTTTATTAATGAGTACAAAAGGAAAAGAACAGAAGATGGGTATTTTGGTAAAGGTAAAATAAGTCCATGGAATCAGAGACTTTGGAACTGAATCCTGTCCTTATCACGTATTTCCTAAGTGATCTTTGGCAAATTTCTTAATCTCTTTGAGTCACTAACCTTAACGAAAGCTAAAACTTACACTTTCCAAATTGGTCTTGTGAGGATTAAGTAACATCTTACTTATTTGTGCCCCTATGCCACCCAAGTGACTGAGCAGATATCTGAATAGAAGCCCCCTGCCGCCAATCAACACATCTCTCTGTGAGCCAAGACAGATACATGCCTGCTGATAAGAGAGAAATGTGCCTCACTGACTTGATGCTCTCCAAACGATGAGCAGAGATCACCCTCTACTTGGTCTCAGTGTCATGATCTCATGTCTCTGCCAGGCCATGTGGCTTCACATCTGGGGCTACCAAGGGCTGGGGTTTTGGATATGTGCCTCTGGGTTCACCACTGGACCCACTGGGGCGGGAGAGGCGCACAGCATGAGGATGTGCAGAGGACGGGGAACACCTGTAACAGTGGATGTGGGCAGCCACTGACAGGGAGGAGGCATCAATCACATTGCCAGACGGCAGAGCCTCTCTTTTGTTCTCATCTGCAGCCCTCTAAGAGCCAGCAATCTGTCAGGCACCAGCTTTATTTGTAGGGGAGGGTCATTAATTTGAATTAATAGCACTGCACTGTTCTGGGCTTCATTTTGCTTTGTTTCCCTCCTGTGGACACCACAGACTTCTTTGTTGCCTGCTTCTGTGAGGATAGACTATGAACAAGTGTCCAATTAGCCGGGAAAATGAAACCTGCCCACATTTCTGCTCCAGACAGAGGATTTTCCCCTAAAGACCAGAGACTGCACATCACACACTTTGTTTTTACTAATTCATCCCTAACCCCCCTTCTTCTAAGCTATATGGAAATACTTCACACCCTATAGGAAAAGAGTGATGATAATATATGCAAAGGAATTGGCTTAGCATCCAGTCAGGGCAGGTGTTGGACAATATGCTTATATCACACAGGAATGACACGTTATGTGGAACTATATATGGGTTTAGATACCACAAAGCAGTCAAGAAGGGCAGAAGATAATGCATCTCAAGCATCTTCAGCCAAAGTCCCACAGAGCCAGCAATAGGAATCTCTGAGTTTAGTCAGAGATCCTTCAGTATGCACAGCCAGCTGGCCCATTCCAACTTCTCTCTACTTCAAGGGTGGTTGAGGTGCCTGCACCTGTTTGTCTTGTCTTTCCATAATCAAGGCACCTCTCTAACCAGCAGGGAGAAAAGGCTCAGAGAGCTGGCCCATTGAAAGCTGCTCAAAGCCTTTACAGCCCCGTGAGAGATATCTCCCAATATAGAGCATGTCTGTTTTCCAACCCCAGCCAGCTCTTAGGAAATATGAGCTTTCAGACACCAATAGAACTTAAAAGAGATCACACTCTCACCTCAAGTAACCAATACCCTATATCAATATTTCTGTTCCAGAAAAAAGATCGCCTGCACTGCTTCCTGAGGTTGAACTTCCCAAAAACTCCAGTGGTTTCTACTGGCCAGCATGGCAGTTAGCTAAAAGGAGACAAGGCCTTCCTAATGAGACTCTTGTTTCCTAAAAATTTCTGCTTTCTAAGGACAAGCACTTTTTGTCACCTTGATGAAGTACAGAAAGGTCTCAGCATCCGCAGTAGAAAGAAACCAACACAGAGATCCTGGAACATCAATAATTCAAACTTGTCCTTCTACAACCATCTCTCAATGCCAGTGCATCTGTTGCAATACAGGAAAGGGGTTGCCAACCTGTGCAAGCCCATTATGATTTATGGAGAAAGCAGAGTACCACCGACTTTGCTCCCTCATCTACTCTCTCCTCTCTGCTCTCCCGTCCTCACCAATCCCACCAAACTGCAAAAAGACCAAGAATGGTGGCTCTGGAGCCAGCTGGAAGGAAATTGCTTGTAGCAGGTGGCACCACCTGTCCTCCTCTACTTCCAGCCAAAACAATGCACTCTCCATCATTCCAAACTGTGGGGAAAGTTTAGCCAGTTCAGCAGAAGCAGTCTCATCCAAAGAGAGGGTAGCGGAAAGGTCTTGGCAAGGACAGTGGTTTCCCCACTCCACCTCCACGCTTGCTTCTAGGACATGAGGTAAGTGGTCCTTCCAGAAGCCCGCTTAGCTCCCAAGATTGCAGCTCACTATCTCTGTGTCCAGGCTGCCTACTGCGTGGACATCTGGCTGAAAGATCTGCCATAGGCTTAGTTGCTTCTGGTTAGAGAAGAATGGAGAAGCCACGAGCCTGAGTACAGTACTGCTCATGTGTGCAGTTCTCTCTGATCCACTGCCCTCCCAAAATATCACTTTCTCTCTTCATCACCATGTCCCTAAACATCTAACCCTGGTAAAAATTTCTGAGTCAAGGTCTGCTACCCTCTCTACTCTCAAGTTAGTTTTTTCCTCTTCACCATTTGCTCCATGCTTGCTCAACTACTACTCCTTATGCAATGAGTCTCTAATACTGTATTTTACACTTTCCAGGACACCAATCACTTACAGCTCTAATTTACCTCCTTCTCAAAATCCTATTTTCTCTAGCCCCTGTGGAACTCTCTTCTCTGTATAAAAAAGTAAAATGTCTTCTTTCTGTGGAAGAGGAGTTCATGCAAGCTGAACTCTAGAGTCACTCTGCGTGTATCAAGATGATCTGAAAGTTGTGAGATTCTAAATGGAAGAGTTATATTATTATCAACCATCTGTGAGTCTAAATGCTATGCTTTCTTCCAAATCCCAAGCCTACTCTGGCTCTTTTGGTCACATAAGACTGCTTGCTCTAACAATCCAGACCACAGCTCCATACTCTCTAGAAAAAATCAGTGAGAGCATTTAGAAGCTTGCATAAGTGCAAGCCCATCCTTGAAGCTGACTTTGGGTCTGCAATGTAGATGGTGTGCCTTTTAAAACTGAAAAGCTGCTGAGCTGTCTTAACAGTGCTGTCTGTCACTCAAGTGACAAGAAAGAGTGTCATGCGCTATATTCAGCATTGAGTTGGCCCTTATTAGAGTGAAATGTTTAGTGTGGGATTCTAATTTTCTAAGAGGTACAGAGAATTTGGAGAGGGTCCAAGGCAGAATGAAAATGATTAAAGGAGTGGAGAATGGAAACTCAGGGAGAAGGTTAAATGAATGTGGGTGATCTTTCAAAGACAGAGGAAAAGGAGGGTAGACTAAATATCTTGAAACAAGGAAGACATTATCTTACTGAAACCAGAGGCCACTGCTCTTTGATATAAGTATACATCGCAGAAAGAGGATCTAAGATGATACTTGAATATTAGGCAGATCAGTCTCTATGTATGTTCACTGCATTTTCAGATCATTGAAATTACATAATGAGTTATCAACATCATTTTCTGGTATATGCAAAAGAGAAATTATTTTCATTTTATCAAGTTATTTTATCTTCACAATAATTCCAAGGTAAAGAAACTGAATTCCTCAGAGTGAATAGCCCAAGATCACTCAGCTATTAACCTGGACTGAGAAGGATGCATGATGCAGCACCCTGGGGTCTCCAATCTCCTCCCCCCACCATCCCACTGCTACTTTGGCCATAGCTCCACCTCCCAGAACCTAAACTGGCTCCATCTGATAAAGAGGACTATCCTATGACTTTGGGTAGGACGGTCATCATTTCTTCATTTAGATTACTGTGAAAAATAGGAGAAGGAGTCCCTTAGAAACAACAGATCTAAGTTTGCGAACTTTGAAGATTTTTACTTGGGTGCCTGAGTAAAGGGGAGACCATGACATGAGCTAGGTAATATCCACAGGGATAAAGTGGCAATGAGCAGCAGCAATGAGAGCTCCAGGGCCCTGCACATCATCCACATAGAGCACTCATTAGGAAGCTGGGCATGGCAGTCAGGAGTGTGGGTAAATGTCCGCACTCAGTATCATGGCCTGCAGGTGACAGCTGACAGCCTTTCATGGGAGTGTAGGGGCCATGAGTGTGCCTGGGCACAAACAGAATCCTGCAGAACATCTTGAAAGCAATAAAGGAAGTGCTGGAGTTGAGGACGGATACTTATGACCCCAAGAACATAGAGCAGTAATGAACATTTATAGCAACTAACAGGATACTGACAAACCAAACAGACTAAAAAGTAATGGTGGAAGTATTTTAATAATATTAGCTATAATAATATATAGTATTAGGTATTTGTAATGATATTAACAACTGAGTATATTATTTACATATACACATTCACATATTACTAAGGGAATATGTATTTTTCAAATGCTCATCATACACTGATAACCCATGATCACAATTTGACTATAAAAAACTCAACATATTCCCAAATATGCAGGTCACTTTCTTACTATAAAGAAATAACACAGTTATCTGCAACAAAAAGTGAGAAAAAAGTACTTTATAAAAGTTTAAAGTCACTGTTCCAGAGAATTCTTAGAAATAAGATATGATTAAAAGTAAAACTGGGGGCCAGAGATTTAGCTCAGTGGTGCCCGTGCCTGTGCCTGTGCCTGCCTCGCAGGCACAAAGTCCTGAGTTCGATCCCAGGTAACCACACACAACAAAACTGGACATGGTGACTCATGCCCACCAGCAATCAATACCACATAGCACAGTGCCAGACGTGGTGGCTCACACCTGTAATCCCAGCACTCGGGAGGCAGAGACAGGAGGATTGTTGAGTTCGAGGCTTGTCTGGGCTACATAGTGAGTTCAGGGCCAGCCTGTACTACAAAGCGAGACCCTGTCTCAAAAAAAAAAAAAAAAAAGAATGCTATTTTTATTATTGCCATTTTTAAAGATGTGGAGTCCTAGGCATGGAAAGGTTATTTAAATAAATCATCTAAATCAGAGAACCAGGAAGTAAGGGAATGAGGTCCAGGAAGACAGGCTTTTAAACATGTTGACACTACATATAGGAGTCACATTAATTTTTTTTAATAGAGGCTTTAAGCTTGACCCCAAAACCTAATAGATTTATAAAATCAAGTGCAACTGATAAAGTTGGAAAATATCACCAATTATCTCACCAGAGTTCTGCTGTTTCTATTCACTGCAGCCTATTGATCTCTGCTGAAGAAGGCCCTGCAAACTGGCCCAACATACCACCCCTCTAGCGGGGTAATTTATAAACCTGTTGAGAGAGACCGTGAAACTGATGAACCCAGCTGGCAGGGGGAGCAGGTCCTGTGATTGATTCACTCACTGTTCTCCTGCTCAGCCATTTCACCCCAATCCGGCCACGCTGCCTGGTCCCCCATATTCATCCATCATCCAGTAAATGCCATCAATGCTGTAGACCACAGGCTCCATCTTTGGTATTTTGTTTTCTTTTTATATGGAACACTTGAGCACGTGGTGGCTTATCTCTGCTCCTCACCTGCATGCCAGCTCCCTAGAGATGAACCTAGGTACAGCCAAGTGACGGAAAAGATGAGCAGGAGCCAGTCTCTGGTGTGGAGAAAAGCAGACACTCAGAACCCAGTTTGTGAGGTCTTCTCAGTTTCTTGCTAATCAAGTCACGGGTAGCAAAGAAGTCATGCATCTGCCAACATCTGCACTCCAACAGACAGGCATTTCTAAACTGCCTCCTCTGGAGGAGCCTTTTAGAAAACTCCCCTTAATACAGTGGCATGTCTTTCTGTTTTTTTTTTTTTCCAGAACATGCTTTATATGTCACTTAGAAACAGCTACAAAATATGCTGTCAGAAAGCCAGCAGAGGTTTTGTGGGGAGAGAAACAGGCATATTGTCACAGAATTGTATGGAAAATGTGTTAAAAAAGGGTGAAAAGGGAGCGCATAAGGAAAGAAAGCATGTTTCATCCATAAATCATAGCACAGTGGTGTTGCAGTGTCCCTATTCTTAAAGGCGGGCATGGAAAGAAGTGGGTAAGAATTGCCTTTTCATAAACTTACTGAACAGACTGGATACCCAGCTCTGGTCCCATTCAGATAGAGGAGCCCAATCCCAGAATGCTGCCTGCTAATTCACTGCCACCTCTCCCCAGGAATTTTCCCAGCCAAAGGGAATGGTTTCAGGAGGGGCCAGTATTGCAGCCCCAGTGCCCCAGAGCCTAGGATGGGCCTGTGTACTGGTAAACCCATCACAGATGTGATTATCATTAAATCAAAGCACACCTAACACACCTTGTATGCTGCACGCCCAGCTTAACAACATGGTGCTCTTCAGAACACTGGCTGGTCTCCTCACGATCTTTGGGCTGACTAGGAAATGAGGCTACCAGATGCCAGCGCACCCCCAAGAGAGGATCGCGCCATATACCACAAGCCTGGAAGAAGATCCAGAATCACAGTTCAGATGATGGTTTTTACTGATTATATATCATTTTTCACAGTATCATATGCTCCCAAATCATCAGCAGAACCATCTAAATCCAAGATCTGGACCCTTTACTTCAATCAGGAACCACTATGAAGGACCATCCCGGTTTCTAGAAGTCCCTGTGGGATCAGCAAAGCCCTTCTTTTGAGCCTACAAGCATTCTGGTGAGCTGTCTACTGCCAGTCACAGCCTCCAGGCATGCCTTCCCAGGAACTTGATTTGTGACACTTAAGTGAGGCCTGTGGAATTGAAAGTTGATTGAGATATTGAATGATCAGAGCTCATTATAATAATAATTATCATGAAAGGTTTTCTGAGCTTCCAAATGAAGAGAACCATTTAAAGTGTGAGATCAAAATGAGTCAGGTAAGAACAATAAGTTCTCAAATGCAATTTGCTAACAGCCGCAGATACTACAGAGTTATGAAAGTAGCCCCCCACCCATCACATCTATCCAGCTGAGGTCATCTCACAGAGGTCATGGACCTCTGTCTCCTGCATTTACCAGGCATTAGAAATGACTCTCTTAGTCTCGGCATGCTTATGGAAAAACACACAGACAAAAGAAAAAAGTGCATCAAGAAAAAGGCATTTTAAGGAGAAGAACATGAAGAAAGGAGGGGAAGATGGGTGAAGAAGAGACAAAGTTTGCTGGGTAAAACAAAGAAGAAAAGACAACCATATGATATGAAGGTTGTACTAGCCAGATTTCCATCACTGTGAGACCAGTCAACCAACAGGGAGGAAAGGTTCATTTGGGCTCACAGTTTTGGAGGTTTAGGTCCATGGCTCCTTGGCACTTTTGCTTTGGGCCTGTGACAGGACAGTACACACTGTGGAGAACATACCAGAGAGAAGGAGGGTAAGGGACTCATCACATCCCCTTTGAGGGCATGAATCCAGCAACCTCATTTCCTTCCACAAGGCCCATCTCCTAGAAGTTCCATAATTCTCAGTAACACCACAGGCTAGCAACAATCATGGAGCTTTGGGAACATTCACAGTTCAAATTATAACAAGCAACATGACCCGCCCTTCCTCATCCATGAAGCCAAGTTGTCTCTGCACTCTGAGTGTGGTTTGTTTGCAGGCACTGTAGCAGCATCACTGATTCTCCTCCCTTCCAGCACTCACACCCTTCTACATGCTTTGGAACCACTTGATTTTGCTCATAAGTGCTTATAAAAGGAACTACAGCTAGACAGTTGGTCCCAATATGAGTCCCACAGTAGTTCTAGAAGGCCACCATTTCACTCATTTATGTGAAAGGCCTATCTCCTCAGGTTTTTTAGTGTGTCACCCCTTTTAATTGACCATTGACATTCTCTTCTAAATATTAGGTTCCATGGCCTTTTAAGTAGACCCCATAATGATTTAGTTCTTCTGATTAGTTCAATGGTACATGCAATGGAGGAAAGTCCTAGAAAGCAGATTAAACATAGTAACCACCTCCAGAGAGGGTCATGCCCTTGACAATAACCAAAGGAGTAATAATGGAGGGTGTACAGATTGAGTGTATTGACATGTCTGCAGACACACTGAGTCATAACCTCTGTGACTGCCCAAAGTAACCCTTGCTGATCTTTTTTTCTGCACAGTTTCCCAGAAAACTATATAAAGGTGTTTTAGGAAACTTTTGGTTTCCCTGATTCTTTGATACTACCTTAAGGACAACCAGGAACATTCCAGCGATGTGAAGTCATGTCTGTCTTAACCCATATAGGTAATTCTCCTTAAGACCCAGACTGTAGGGATCCAACTAGTCTTGCTACTGCCATCAGCAAACTTCCCAATGAATTATGCTGTGCAGTCTTGGGTGTGTCTGGCCTTTTCTGGTCTCTGGGCAATCTAGATGTGACCCTCATACACTAGGCCTCACTGTTTCAGAACAAGGAGAAAGAATTCATCAGTTCATGCTCTGAGCAAAATACCAAGAAGCAGAAAGTAGCTTAGGTTCAAAATAACTATAATTCTGGGAGGACATATGAATGTAAAGGTAAACAAGTAATTTCTATACCTCCTTAGTTTCTTTTCCAGAGCAGGTTTCTATGAAGCAGCTACAGTATTAAATGACAATTTCACCTTTTTCCTTCCCACTTGTCAGCAGTTTCCAAGAGTCAATGATACTCGGGAAGATGAGAAAACTAGTCTTCCCTGTTCAGTCTTCACACAGGATTATACTTTTGTTTTGGTGTTTTATATTTGCACCAGACTAGGTTTCTGGAGGCAAAACTTGAGTCAACAAATTATATTCCCTTGCTTCAGTGTAAAGCCATGGTCCCTGGCTTCCAGGTTAAATCTCTAGCTGTTGTGTTGATTAGTCCTCAATGTGTAGAGATGTTCCATGCGTGGAATTCTCCACCATTAAAAATTATGTTGTATGTGTTACTTAGAAGAGAATTCTATATTCTGAATGA
The DNA here is from genome assembly GCA_004025085.1 of Thryonomys swinderianus. Lineage (NCBI taxonomy): Eukaryota > Metazoa > Chordata > Mammalia > Rodentia > Thryonomyidae > Thryonomys > Thryonomys swinderianus. The sequence goes on along the minus strand of PVIC010000964.1, from coordinate 35,152 downwards.
ACTCTCCTCAATTTAATTCCAAAAATATATCTAATAGATGACTGACAGTCTGGGGATGCTGCAGAAAGCTGGATCTAGTATAATTAGACTGAAAATTATAAAATTTTCCTCATCTCCCCTCTTCCCAACCACACAGTCTCAGACTCCTCCTCATGCTGGTCATAAAATCCCTAGCAGTAGTTAAGAATCACTTACCAAAACTGTACATAACCATGTGGAATTCTCCAAGTCAGTATATCTTTTTTTTTTTTTTTTTTTTTTGCTTTTTGAGACAGGGTCTCGCTTTTGTAGTTCAGGCTGGCCCTGAGCTCACTATAGTACCCAGGCAAGGCGCCCCGAACTCAGCAATCCCCTTGTGTCTGCCTCCTGAGTGCTGGGATTACAGGCGTGAGCCACCACATCTGGCATTGTGGGCGGTGTTGATTGTTGGTGGGCGTGTCTCCATGCCCAGCATTATATGTGGTTACCGGGGATTGAACTCAGGACCTTGCGCTTGCAAAGCAGGCACCGGAACCACTGAGCTAACCCTCCGGCCCTAAGTCAGTATATCTTTCTAGCAGGTTACTTCCTACTTAGTCTCATAACTGTGCTTCTATTGTACAGGTAGGCCTAGGTCTGTCTCATACTACCTCAGCTTCTCCAGATATCAAGTGGAGGTACTACAAATAGTAAGTAAGTTTAGATCATCAATTTTTAGAACTGCAAAGTATTAATATCAATGTAACTATTACTTTTAAGATTAATATATTATTAATACATTAAAATACCAATTCCCTGAGCCACCCAGATGGCTTTTCCTGGAATTTCTTAAAACTTTAGTTTTATGTAAATATTGCAGCTCTTTTCTATAAGGAAGAAAAAGATACATTCTCAGAGGATCACAGAGACATCAGTCATAACCAGGAAGCCACACAGTTAAGAAGAGGGATGACAGGGAGCAGAGAAACCAAGAAAGCAAGTCATGTAGGTGTACAATGATATCGTAGACTCTAGGTTAACCTGAAGTAGAACAGAGCCAGTTGGATATTAGGTGTAAAAGGCAGTGGAGAGCAAAAAATGGAGGCCAGCACACACCAATGGGATGCTCCCTACAAGGAAGAAGATTGGCTACAGATTGCTGCACCTCAGACCTGCATGCTGGACCAACTGTCCAGGAGACCAGCCCTTCCAACCCTGCAAAGACTTCGGTCCTGGAAGACCGTGTCCTTGTCTTGCAGGATTATTTCCCTATTATACAGAGGCTTGCAGATGGGAGGCTGGAATCAACAAGGACTTACTGGGCTTTACGTGGTGGCTTCCAGAAGTCTGCTCTGCATGCTTGAGCTATGAGGTCACCCAAGCATGGAGGTAAAAGCTGGACTGATTCTGCCATTCACCACTCTCTGTATCTATCACAGCTCTGTCACCCGAGGTAACTCGTGATTATATTCTTTCACGTTTTATTTCTGCTGATGTGTCTGCTAAATGGAATGCTTAATTCAATAAACCCCACTTGATTATTAATATTTTTCCTCAAATCATTCTGTTGGCTGGGATTTTTATCTCTCATTGTGGCTGCATTCCTTTTGTTATGAGAATCGCTTCTATTTGTGTTAGTCATACTACTAAAATGCTCTGTCTCATGGCAGCACGTATCACAGTTATCAAATTGCTGAAAAGTCATCTTATCACAGTGTTCCTGCATCTCCAAACATCAGATCCTGGCAGGAAACCATTAAAAGAACAGAGAAAGGTTACTGGGCTGCCTGTCACCCTTTGGACTTAATTTGTCAAAACACAACCCTCACAGAGAGCCTTGGTGTAACGTGTGGCACTTTACCTAGGTCCCTGCACCTCAAACCAGGAAGGTGAGTTGCCTGTGTGTGGAAGGGCAGGGAGATGGAGCCCTCTGGTGCCAACTTGCCAACAGGCATCAGGAAGAAAGAGAGGAAAGGGAGGAAAGCACACCAGGTTCAACCAGGCTCAGAGCCCAGTGAACTTTGGGCTTATCAGCAAGTGCTGCAGAAACACTGTGAAGGATGGCAGGCACCTTCCACTCAGAGTCGAAGGTTCACCTTCCTCAGCCAGGAAGTTCAAGTATGACAGGTGTGTCTGGAGCCACAGGATGCTCTATGGAGGACCCAGTGCCGGTCACAGGGGCCAGAGACATAGAACTCCTTCAAAGGAAGGAAAGGATAGATTTTATGTTTTCTTTATATTTTTATAGATTTATATGTTTTTAATTTTTAAAATGTTTTAACCTGAATCTTTATTGGTACATTATATATACACATCATGATCACATTAAATATTGAGAATTTGTATTAGTATGTGACACAACTTAATTCTCATTTTTCCCATTCCCCTATCCATCCTATGACCCCACCACATATATACATAAGCTTTGTTTCCTTTTTTTATTACCATCACATTTTTCCTCGTTACTAACACCTACATCCCATTTCCCTTTGAGTATTTCTATTTCACAATATCTATTACATACTCTAGAACTCATTCACATCTTCATTTTCTCACAGTAGAGAAAAGATATGATATTGACACATCTGTGACCTATTTATTTCACTCATGAGTACATCCTCAAGGTACATCCATTTGAGTATAAATGACTCAAACTTATCATTCTTTATAGCAGAGTAATACTCCTTTTTATAGAAAAACCTCACCTTCTTTATCCAGTCTCCAGTTGAGGGGCATTTGGGTTGTTTCCAAGATTTAGCTATCACAAACTGAGCTGCTATAAACACGGGTGCATATATGTCACTATGATATGAATCTTTTTATTCTTTTGTGTATATCTCTAGCAGGGGGATAGCAGGTTCAAATGAGACCTATAACCCTAGTTTTTTGAGGAATCTCCACACTGATCTCCACAGTGATTACACAAGTCTACATTCCCACCAACAGGAAAATATACATTTTGAGCAGCTCTGTTTGGAAGCCCAGGGTGGGAGGAGACTCAGTGTAGTAGCCCTAATTGCCACTTGAATACTGTCCTCCTGTCGCCCTGTCAGCCCTGTCAGCCTTTATTCTGTGGGACGTTGTCAATTCAGCTGTTCAACGGGCAGGTTTGTTATCAGCAAGCAGTTTACAGCCCCTGGGCTGTGCACTAATTAAACGTCTTTGTGCAGTCTCATTCATTAGCACGCTGCTTTTTTAATCACTGCCTCTTCAGCCACCAGGACAATCTATAAATCTCCTCAAATATGAAATTATGAAGTGGAATGCTTCAATATATTACAATGTAATAAGTCAGAAGAATGCGGGGGTGGACAGGGCAGCCTGGACGCGGGCTGCTGGCCAGCACCGCCTTCGTCATTACCTGAGGCCCTGGGAAGCCCAGCTAGGGACAGACCCGCTGGGCCAGAGGAATGTGAACTCCGCCCAGTGCACGTCTCATGCAGACAGGCACATACTGGCCAGAAAGGACGGTCAACAGCGGCAGAGACATGGCCCAGAGGAAGCTGTGGCACTGCCAGGTAATCCGTATGCCTAAAGAAGAGGAAGAGGTCTTCATCCAGTGCACCAGGACATCTTCCAGCAGGGCAGGAGTGGCTGGGACAGGCAGAAGCTACCCAGTGAGCACAGAAGGGACTGCCACGCAGCTCTTGCACCAGCAGCCTGAATTCCACACCCTAAGTACATATCAGAGTCACCTGCAAAGCTTCTAAACCTACAGGTTTGGCCCACTCAAGTGAAGGAGGGCAGGTTCCCTAGGGGAAGACCAAGGGTCAGCAATTAAGAGAAGTTGGCGGCTAATGCTACACTGCAGCTGGGAGCCCTGTGCTCCTCCTAGGAGAATCCTGCGGGTCTGGGTGAAGGGGGCTAATTCCCAGGCTTCTTCCCTAGAGGACTGATGGAGTAGCCTGTAGTTGTGGAGCCCGAGAATCACTATTTTTAGCAAGTTGCTCTAAAGTTTCCCTGGATAAGGCGACCCCAAAGCACTAGCCCTCACCATCCCACCTTATCCTCCTAATTCATGATCATCAGCTCTCCCCACTGCAGTGCACTCTGTAGATGCTGTTTATGTGACAGACATCTTTCCACCAAGGAAGTCAGATTTTCCCCCTAAGACTGTGATAAACAAGGGAAACAACAACATGACATAATTTTATTGCATATAACTGTAAACTCCTTTCTTCATTCCATGTCCCCAGTGTGCTGCCTTAAATGGCTCTGGAGGCTAAAGGACATGGGGTTCCCAGGTTCTGCCCACTCATCTGGAATTCCCTGGGCTATTCCCTGTGCCAAAAACCTATAAATCAGGGATATGCTTCAAGCCAGAGTCCTGTGCCAAGTCCAATCACTGAAATTCTCAGGAGATATCAACACTCATGTCACCATTCTTTCCAGAAGTTCAGCCACAACTTCCAGAAATAAAGTTTCTGATTTTGTATTACCTCCAAAGAACCCAAAGCCACACACAGAGCTGGTGGTTGGTGTGACAGAAGACCACACAGGCAGGTAGACACAGAGGTCCACAAGTAGTTTGCTCTCTGTGCTGCTGAGCAATTTTTTTAAAGTTCCCAGTCTTGAAAATATCAAGCTCCAGCACTTTAGTATCAAGAAAGAATCAGCTTTGCAACTCCATACCAGGTGAGGTTCATCTGAGCTCAAAAACCTATACCCATCCTTCCTCCTAGAAGGACAAGGTTGGCAGGTCCCAGAAGCCAGCCAGCCTCTCCGCTTTGAGGGTAACAGAGGCAGGCAGCCTGGCCTGGAGGCAGGCAGATAGGTGACAACAAGTTGCTCCCTGATTTCCTGCCCAAGTGAGTGCAAGGCTGTGCACATGGCTCTACCCATTGAGAATCTTGGTGCCCTGCTGGTCCGGTTTAAAAGGCTGGGAGCAGTGTCTCGCAAGGGCCGTGCTGCTTGCCTCTTGTGCTATCAGTCAGCGACCCACACTCTTATTACAACAGAGCATGCGATAGACTGATTGCTTTTGTCTATACTAGAGTCCCGCTCTCCAGTGGGATGCTAGGAGGGAGATAATCAGGTCACGAAGGTAGAACACTTAAAAATGGCATCAGTAAGTGAGATCAAAATATTTCTGTCCTCTTCCCCTTCTCACGCATGTACGTTCATAGCAAGAAGATGCTCATCTGAAACCAAGAAGCAGATGCTTGGAAACCAACCAGACCCCAGATCTTCACATGCCTCGACCTTGGACTTCTCAGCTTTTAGGGCTGTGACAAATAAGTGTCTATTGTGCAACTAATTACCAAATCCATGGCAATTTGTTATAGGAGCCCAATGTAAGCACAGTGCTCACTGCCGGCTACTCTGCTATCATATTTACATCCTGCTCACATTTATCTTTTATGCGCTCATTTAATCTAGCTCATCCTGGTAGCTCCACAAGGGCAGGGATTGTGTTTTGCTTACTGACACATTCCAAGCCACCTCCAAGAGTGCCTGGCACATTGCAGACACCAGCCTGAGTGATGCCAAGCATGGGCAAGACTAGATGGCAGGAATGGGGCCCACCATCCCCCTCTTACCCCATCAGAAGAGAAGTCAGATGCAGGAGGGAGGGAAGGTATGTGCACTCTTCATGTCTCTGCCTCCCCCAGGTATGCATGGGGCTTTGCACTGTCTTCATAATCCATGAAGAACTGAGAAATCCCAAGGTCAAGCTGCCCATTGACCCCCAGACTGCTATCCTGCCACTCTCCACAGAAAGACCCTGTCATCTCCATTCCACATGCATTACAAACATCAAGAATCAAATTCCCCAATGGAATAAGTTGTTCTGCTTAACCAGGTGACAAAAAACATCCTTAATAAATTATAAATGATAAAATATTACAGAAAATCTAATATCAATTTTAATACTTTAAAATGATTTATTAATATGCTTTCACACTGCTTAAGGTGTCTGTTATTTCTCATGTTCCCACAGCACACTGTGAATGAGGAAGATCCTGACAAGGTGAGTAAGGGAGAAATCAGGCCCGCTTGACAGATGGGACATGATGAGTGAGGTCTGCCAAAAGACGGAAATGAAAGAGACATCACTGCTCCAGGTGTCAAAGGTGGTTCCAGAGAATCACGGGCCTCTATTACCACTTGCCTTTCCTAGAAGATGGCAAAAGAGCAAAAAGCCTTCTCTGGAGGATTTTCTAACCTTCTTCCCTTCTAGAAAAACCACTTAGTCTTTCATTCCCACTGTATCATACTGAGCACCCACCTCCAACACAGGACCCAACACAAAAATGAAAGGGTTTGTATTTGGTAGACAGATGGATAGATGGATGGTGAGTAGATGGTGGATGGGTACTAGATGGAAGAATAATGGATGGATGGGTAAATAGGCAGAGGGCTGGGTAGGTAGATGGATGGATGATGAGTAGATGGGTGGTTGGTGGGTAGATGGATGGATGATGAATGGATGGATGATGGGTGGATAGATGGATGAAGGATGGATGGATGGATGGATGGATGGATGATGGGTAGACAGGTAAATTGATGGATATACAGGGAGGAGATTGTGACTAGGTAAATGATGATAGGTGGATGAATATGGATGTGTGAGTGGATGGATGGTTAAATGATGGGTAGATGAATGATGGTGGAATGGATAGATGAATGGAATAGATGCATGCATGGATAGATGTTGAATTTAGGATCAATGAGTGGGTAGATGAATGGATGGTAGATGGAAGGATGTGTAGCTGGAGGACAGATGGATGGGTGGGTGGATGGATGGGTGCATACGTGTATTAATATCCAGAGCTTTCCTCCACTCAACCACTTTTCACTTTTTGTGGACTGCAGTGTCTACAGCTGGAACCAGAGCTCTTCTCAGATAAGCACAAGGTCCAGGGAAACTCATCATGGAGCAGCCAGAATAATGACACTTTAATGAACACCTCAGTCTGAGCAGCCTTTCTTTAATGGTGATAATTTCAAAATAAAGTTATACAGATATTCAGAAAAGTGGAAAGGGGAGCCCTTTGGCATTCTTTTACCATCCATGCAACCCCAACGTGGCTGTGGCATTTCTGGGTTCTCTTCTCCTCAGAGATGAGTGTGCCAAGGGCTGGAATCTTTAGGTTTTTAATGTATATTTGCTTAATGAATTCAAACAGCTGCAGAGGCTTTTTCTAGAGCTTAGAAAGCACTGAGGCCTTCAGACATAGTGGTTGAAGGGTACAGACTTTGAAAATAGACCACCCAGGTTCCTGGCATAGCTTTCCAGTCCTGACCAGGTTGTAGGACTTGGTCAAGACATATAACCTCTTGTACTTACTTCAGTTTTGTCAGCTGCAGAATGGGAACAATGAGTCCTTCTCTTACAGCATTGCAAAGGTTGGCCATATCAGAACATACCAAGTGCTTACAAGATTGCTTGATGCCCAGCAGATGCTATACTAGAGAGCCTCACATGCCTCTCATTTAGAGCCAGAGGTCATGGGTTCAAATCCTAAACACCTATTTCTCAGCTCTGCCTACAGAGCAATGAAATCATTCTGTTTCCCATCCATAAGAGGAATAATTGCAGCCATATCTAAAGGCAATTAAAAGTACACAATGATGCCAGGTGTGGTGGCTCACGCCTGTAATCCCAGCACTCGGGAGGCAGAGACAGGAGGACTGCTGAGTTCGAGGCTTGCCTGGGCCACATAGCGAGCTCAGGGCCAGCCTGAACTGCAGTGAGACCCTATCTCAAAAAACAAAGTACTCAATGAAAATATGCACATGAAGTACAAAGCCCAGCATGTTGCCAGTCCCCAAGCATAATACTCCTGGTAATGATTATTAATATTACTCATGCATGCTGACTATATTAGTCAGTTTTCTGTTTCTGTAACAAATGCTGATATCAACTATACTGATGTCCACAAATGCTAATATATCAACTAATAGGGAAAAGGGTTATTTGGCTTATAGTTTTAGAGGGTACAGTCCAGAATCTTGCACCCCTCTCACGGGAGGCCTGTGGTGAGGTGGTGCGGCATCATAGGGACTGTGAGACACAGAAATCTGCTTCCTTTTTGGCAGCTAGGAAACAAAAACTAAAGGAAAGAAATGGGTCTGGACATGTCCCCCTTGTCCAGGAGACTGCATGTTGGAATCCATCTCTTCAAGATTCTACCCCTTCTTTGCTGTGCCACAGCCTGAGGACCAAGCCGTTAGCACAGTGCTCTTCAAGGAGGCTCTCCCAAACCATAGTAGTAGTGAGTCATCATTCACCTTTCTGAGTGGAAGACACAGGTTTGAAGAGCAGATTGTCTCTTCCTGTTGGACCCACACCGCCCAGCTGGCAGCTTGTCCCTCATAGGCATTTGTGTGTGATCTGGGTGACATTACAGATGCACAAAGGAAGACCTGGCTCCTGGAGGTGATCCAAGTTTAGCCTGCCGAGGGCCTACATCCCTCTTAATTATCACAGCCAAAGTGTCTAGAGCCATTTCATTGCCCTCATTGCCTGGTTCCAAAACAAGGGACTACAAGGCAGAATCTGAGTAAAACTCCATGGACACCTCCCCCCATAAAAGGCAAAATAAACATACTGAGAAAAAAAGGAAAGATAAAGAAACAGGGACAGAGATGTGACAGGGAAGTGGGAAGAGGGAGAAACAAGCAGAAGATGAAGGCAACTCCAGTGAGTAATACGCTTAGCTTCAATTTGTGAAGAGACCTGGAACTCAAGGGGTTGCTTGGTGAATGCAGGTGTAAATGGCATCCCTGTGAGCACAAAGCAAACTGCCTGCTCCCAAGTCTGTTAGCTGGTAAACAGCAATGTTCCGTAATTCCAGCTATTAAAAGCAGCTTAAAGAGAAATCAAATCTCATTTAGCAGGGATTGCAGGGGTCTTCTTGGACTGTTTTAAAGTTTCATATTCATCTACACAAACAGGCTGTAATTCTCCACTGTTGGCTTTCTTGGAGGCAATGCCATTTCCATGTTTATTAAACCTCCGTTGAAAGGGACAAGGAGGGCTCCTGAATGTCTCCCCCATCCCCCCAGACAGAGGCAGGGCTGTGAAAGACTCTCAAAGTGTAGGGAAACCACAGGGACAGATGGAACATTTCTTTCCATTTGCATATCAATCTAGGTCGTATCTGCTTTGCTCCCAATAAACAACAAGCGATCATAATCTGGGAGTGGGTCTTTACAGGTCAGAGATTCACCAGTTCAGGTCACACACCACACTCAAGCCAGGGGCCTGAAAGTTGCTTGAAGATATTAAGTGGGTTTCAGTATATGTTCATTGTTTAGATTGCAGTCCCATAGCCCTATTGTCTGAGAGTCCTGCAAACTCTTAGAAGTTTATTTGAGGGAGACACTGAGGTTACTAGTCTGAAGGTAAGAAGGCTGAATTTTTTACTAGCTATCAAACATATTTATGCATTAATTATCAAGTATCAGAGTTCAAAAGAATAAGATGACATTTGTTTCCTTGATTCTCCATATATGTCTGCTCGGTAGCTAAGACTAAATAAAATCTAAAAGCAAAAATGTGTGAATAAGAAATCAAATCAGGTCTCCAGGGTCCTATATCCCCATCAAACCAGTTGTCTTCCTGCCTGAAATAGGACAGGAATCTTCATAGGAAAAGTGACAGGAATTATCACACCTTGTTCCGTGATCATTTGCCAGTCACTAACTGGAAGGCAAGCCTTTGTTCCACCTTCCCTTGCCAACGACGTATGGAACGTACCCTTCCTCATCGCCCTATTCTTCTGTCAGGTCTACTGTAACAGCAAGAAGTTGGCAAAACGTCTCCTAGGGAGAAAGTGGGCATGCATCTACATCCTGTGAGGGAGGAAATCCCCTGAAACACAAGGAAGACATTTCAAGATATGCCATAGTCATAGCCCGGTTTAAAATCACCAGTCCAGCAATGTCTTTACAAATTAGCCTCATTTTTTATTAACTACTAACTTGATCTAACTCAGAGCTGTACTCCCTTCAGCTTTTCTGCCCCTCAATCTGAAGCTGCGTTCCCATTCTTTCTTCCTTTTCTCCTTAAATTCATACTCTTATCTCTGTTCAGCAATAGTCTATCACAAGTCTCTTGGCCTCAGTCTCTTTTAACTCCTGGGTAGTTATGAGCAGACTTTAGCCTAATTCTCCTCTACAACCTCTGGTCCAGACCATATCTTTTTGCTCTATGTTTTTCCTAATCAAAAGCTAAATATATTAGACACTTTCAAGAATGTTGCTGCTTGAATCATTCCAAAAATAGAGTGCACGCACCCACATGCCCAAGCTGCATGTGAATGATGATGCTAATGGCACACTGAAAATTTCAGGCAAAGGGTCATTCTCTAGGCATAGAAAAGACTCCATGCACCCAAGCAAAAAAGAGCCCCCAAATCCCCTTTAATTGCCATTCACTTCCTGTATACCTCCTTTTTCATCACTGCTGATTACAGATATATCCATGTCTGAATAATATCTTCCCACTTTATAATCAGACAACTACCACTTACTCTGATAACCTGAGACACTCTAAGTATGATTTTGCCTGCTGAATACTCAGTCTGAGTTTAGTCTCTTTTCAGGAGGTAGATAAATTACCATACACTTTGAGGCAGAAAGCGGACCAGAACAACATACTAAGAAGACAGCCTGCCTGAGGTTAGACTTAGAGGGTATCTCTAAATACATGAGCCTGAAAATCTGCATTCTGAGATGCTTCCATGGGGGGAATGCTATACCCATTAACCTCAAACCTCAGGGTTTTCAGACTTAGCCTCATATTAAATCTTCTACAAAAAAAAAATCTATTCAAAAGGATCTATTTTCATGATGGAAATCAGTACGTCTTCATAGAGTAATTGTAGCTCTCTGAACAGTTCCCTCCTCCTCTAAAGACCTACCTCACTGGACTCATTTTACAGCTCTGTCAGAGAATGCTAAATATCCCTAGTTGACAGACAAGAAGGAGGAGACCAGGTATGTCCCAGTCTCTCCAGGGGACACAGGAACACTCTAGAATGGACCATTTCCTCCACATAAGAAGTTAGAGGTTCTAACAAAGCCCTGACACCTCCTGTCTTAGTTACTTTTTTCTGATTGCTAAGACAAAATACCTGACACCCAAAGTTAAAGAAGGAAAAGTTCATTATAGCTCACAGTTTCATTCTGTAGTTGGCTGGCTCCAGGACAGGGTAGCATGGCAGAGGACATTGCAGAACAGTAATTTTTCATGGTGAGCTAAAAGCAGCAAAGCAGTGAGGAAGCAAAGAAGCAGGAAGAGACAATAGAAGCCCGGGTTTTGTCCCTGATTTTCTATGTAGGATACACATCCTTAGAGTGAATAGCTCTTACACCCAAGGTGGACCTTCCCATTTCCCACACCCAAAACTATGCCAAACCAGTCAATGGACGAATGCAATTATCACACCCTTAACCCCCCTGTCACACACTCTACACCCACCACAACTGACAGCCCCACCTATGAGTGCTTTAGACTTTGAGGGGACAAGCCATAACACCATCACATCCTACATGGCACAAATTCTCAATCTCTTCGCAAATTGGAAACACATAGGAAGTTTTGAAAAAACTGGTCCTGTACCCATTCCTTATATGCCGCTGTAATTGGTGTGGGTAGTGGGGGCTCTGCGGGCTCTTTTGAGTGGACCTTCATGCAAGCACGGGTGAGAAGCCTCTCTTCTAAGACCTGTATCTCCCCTGGTGAAAGGAGGGTAATAATGTGCTTCTCATAAACTATAATCCTACTAAGAAAACCAAGTCAGGCTCATAAGAAAATAACATGGAACAAAATGATCAACACATTTTAAATGCATCAAAGGAAATTCAGAAGTGTCTCAAAACCCTTTGAGATTGACCCCCAACTGTTTTTTTTCTCATAATAATCTATCTGCAAGAATCTAGGGGGCTTTGGATGCCAACCCAATATGTACTAATGGAGCAACTTTTTTCACAGAAAACTTTCTTCTAGGTTTCCTAGCAGAGTTTAACTATAACATGCAGAAGACCAGCTTCCAGGTATTTTATGCTTTGCATATTCATTCATATTGTTTGTTTCGCTCCATGGTCACCATTCTGCCATGCTATAGTGGGCCGGAAGAGACTGGATGCTACCCAGCAGCATCCTTGTTAGTGACCAACAAAACTTCAAGGAGAATCTGGAACCAGAGGGAACCAATTCCCCAGAATGCTGGCTTCTCAGGAGAGCAGGCCTTGATCCCTGGTCTTAAAGGAAAGACTTGTGCTTGCTAGAGTGTTGGTGTTATGTGAAAGGGAGCAGGGTGTTTGGAGTCAGTGGACTTCATGGAGGGTGAGAGCTGCCTGCTCTGCTAGGGCATCTGAAGTTTTCATCCCCATTATATAGTTTCAATAACAAGCTCAGGCTACACAGCAATGAATTAGATATGGCTTTTGAGCAAAAAGGGGCATAGTGAGATCTTTCTTTAGAAATCAGACTCAAAGAGTAGGTGGAGGAAAGAGTGGAGGCGGGAGCTTCGATGTGCAGCAGCCAGTCCCGAGTACCGTGCCAGCAGGGAGGGTGAGAGGGTGTTGTGGGTGTTCGATGGTGAGAGGAGACAGTGGAAGAGAGGAACCGTCCTATGCTCAGCAGTGTGTGACCTTCCACACCAACCAGCACCCAGCAGACTCATACCCTGGCTGGGGGGCTTAGAGCTCATTTCATCCCCATGCCCTTAGCTTCTCTTGCTGCCTAAACTTTGAGATCTACATGAGTTGGTAATCACTTGAAAATTTTCAATTAAATGTAAAAAAAGGAAAAACAAGTAAATCTATTCTTTCTTTTGACTGCTCTATTGATTAAAATGAATGTCTGTGCTGGGGCCGCTGAACCATGAAAAGCAATCTGTCTTAGATGGGTAACAGATCGTTAGGAAATCATTGGGTTGAAGGAAAGAGTCAAGACAAAAATGTGCACAGGCCCACGTGTTGGGGTGTCAGTGTGCCTCTCTGTAGCTGTGCACGGGTATGTGCATTTCTATATATAGGAGACATATGCCACACACTTCAATCAGCAATCCCAAGCCAAGGCACAGGCAGGATTCCTGAGAGCAGTATGGTGGATGGCTTAGCAGGTTCTGAGCCATACTGCAGGGAGCTGAGGGTGGGGACCACGCTCGAGGGGCTATTCAGTTAATAAATTCAGCTCTTAAACAACTCCTCTCTGACATGTGTGTTTGACAGAACCTACAACATTGCACTTCAAGACCATTCTCTGGGAAATTTGGGAAAAACAAGTGGCATTAATATGCATGTCTCTAATTTCATCAAAATGCTAGTTTATGAGAGCTATTACACATACAAGAAAACTTTTCCTTAAAAAAAAGAAAAAAGGGCAAATAAAGAAGAGAGAACTCTCAGCTACTACTCTCCATCTCCAAATAACATAAGCTATGATCACTTTTTCAAGATAGTCCTTACTATTAAATCAGAACCATTTGCCTCTTGAAGGCTATGAATTTAAGTGCTTACCTTCCATGAAATCCCTGTCAATAGAATAAGCAAGGGGAGGAAAGAGGCAGTGAGTGTTATTCATCAAACATGGAGGTAAAAATAAGAGGCAAAGGCTTCTATTCCTGCTGGAGCAACTTGCTCTGTCACATGCCGTTAGCTAAGCTACTCAGGTTACGCTATTAGGTTCCCGGGATCTTCTCTTCACAGCCATCTTCACTTCCTCCTTCTGCACCCTAATCTCTGTGCAGGACTTCCAACCTGCCTCCCAGCCCCAACCCTCCTCCCTTCCATGTGCTTTCTCTTCCACCCAAACATAGACCAACTGGCTTCAGAACATTTCTATGGTTCATCCCTGTGCAGGAACAGTGTGTCCTTACCAGGCAGAGCCCTCCAACCTCAGGTCACATCTAAGGAAATGGAGATTTACCTGGAAAGGTTGTCTGAGTACAGTGAACCATTCACCACACTGGGATACATGTCTCCTTGCCATTTCTAGCTGCACAACCTTAAGCTCTTCACCTAAGCTTTGGCTTTGGGCTTTGGCTTCCTTATCTTGTAAATCAGGGCCAATAATTGCTGCGATGGTAGCTGTCAATGGCACCTGCTAATTACTTTATCCTCTTGACAAGGATAAAGATTTCCCAGAAATCTGAAGGCAGTTTTGACTCACTAGTGTTCAGCTTCTGAGAGGCGGGAGCCAGTGTTCTCCACTCCCTGAGACCTTGCTGACTAGATGCACTTGACAGTTTTAAGACAGCGCCTGGTGCCAAGTAAATATTGGTATTCATTCTCTTTGTTCTGATGCTAAAGAGTAAGGATAGGAACTAAATTTTCCCACAAAGAATAAGAAATATTCCAGAACCAACATTGTGAAATACCAAGTCAGGTACAGGGGCAGAGATAGAGGAAGCTGGCAAAAGGGAATCCCTGAAATGTCTTTGAAGGAAAACAGCCAGTACCCCCAATGATTGGAGAGCGGCCACATGATCTTTTACAAGCTCCCTTCTAGCCAGGTCTTCCTGTGCGTCCTTTTTCCCACAGGTCCGCCCAGTGCTGGGACCTTGCCATAGACGAGCAGGATAGGGAAGGACACCAAGGCTGGTCAGTTACAGACATGAATAGGAACTGGATGCTTATTACTTACTGAAAGTATGGATTTGAGAATGAATAAATGAATGAATGGCACCATAAGAATAATGAATACAAATCACTTTCATATAAAATGATTCTGAGAAAAAAAATCTGTTAATACCGAAGTCCATTAACCTTTTGAGCTCAATTACACTTTCATTTCAGTGCACATAATTACTTAATGCTCATTAGTATGACTCTATGTGTATAGAAGATGCAGTAAATACACAGCATTTCTGATGACATATAGAATACTCTAAGTCCCAGAAGGTGTCAGTATATTTCAGATTGGAAAGTGATTTAGTCTGTTTATGTTTTAACTCTGTTTTTCTATAATTTTAGGAATTTATAATAGAATATCAGATTGAAAAAATACTACCCTCCAATAATTAAGTTCCTATAAAGTAGAATGAAAACCTAAAAAATTTCTGAAAATAGATTGCATGATACATTCATAAAGGGTTAATTGGTTGTCTCTTTTAAGTTGCTGTTCTCAATCAAGATATTCCATCCTCCAGTTTAAATAGCTGTCAATAGCACCTGCAAATTGATTTATTCCTTGATGAAGTTAAAGATTTTCTCAAAATCTGGAAATAGTTTCTGAATCCTTGCTGTTGTTATTTAGCATTTGTGAGTTGTTTTTTCTTTCCACTATTTTTTATCTTAGAATCTAACATCTGCATAAATTTGGAGACCAACTTGTCTTTTCCTTAGATACACGAATATAGAAAATGCAGTAGAAGTTGCTTACCATGCACTTAGGATGGGTTAGTTTTCTCATAATGAAGCTAAATGAAATTCCAAAATGCCTGGGGGGAGAGGAGTGCCTTGCCCCTCCACTTGTGGCAGAGTGGCTCTATGCCAAAAATAAAGTTACATCCACCCCAGAACTGGAGAAATCAGTCTCTCCTTGCAAGGGCAGAATGATTCGATGACACAGTTGTCTGGACTGTGTCTAAGGTGGCCTTGTGGACAGTCTTTGGTAGGAGCCTAGAAAGACTGCAGAGATGATTCCTATGCTCATTTAATCTCTCTAGTCTGTCCTCTGCCTCCAATCTGTGTGCGGCATGTGTGTATTCTGTGCACACACACACATGCAAAACAGGCATATAGACCTCAAATGCTGGGAACAACAAGTCTTTCTAATTACAAGTCTTTCTGGGCACCCTAGACACATGCTCCCTTTGTGTCCCATTCCTCATTGCTGTTTCTGTCTCCCACAGGCAGCCATTTGAACATCCTGAGAGAGATGGTAATAGGTGAATGGATCAGATAGATAGGCAGAAGACAGATAGATACACAGTGGTCCCTCGGTAAAGGAAAACTTTTGTTTATAAACAGTTTGGTTTGCAAAGAGAAGCATTTGACAAAGTCTTGTTTTTGTTTTCCAACTCTGCCCCAGGTGATGCACATTATTGCAGCCACCTTTCCCACACAAACGCAAACATGGCCATGTTTTCCAGCACTGTAGAATGAAGTTCATAGACCAAGGTACTACTGTCTACATGATAGATAACCTACATGCACACATACATGCACACAAACTTATTCCTCTATTTGCACATGGCACATGACTGGTTGGTAGGTACTCTCCTTTACCCAATAGACCTCCTGAGGCTGCTTCCCAACTTGAGTCATTTTGAGATCTCTCCATGCTGTGCTGGATAGGTCTGCTCTGTTCTCAGTGTGTCACTGTCATTGTAACTCACAGAGGGATTCCTCAGGCTCTATTTGTCCTTCTTCCACAGACACACATTTAGGCTGTCTCCATCTCTCCACCGCTGCAGACACCGCTATGATGAACACCCATCTCTGTGTGCTGGCCATGCCTAAGAAGCTTTTCCAGAACCTAGACCCCAGAGAGAGCTATTTCCAGCAGGGAACCTGTGTATGTACTTGAGACAAATGCTCTCTGATTATTCTTCAACGTACAGATCCCACTCCATACTCCTACCCTGAGGGCTCCTGGGTTCCCAGAACCCTATCAAGACATTACTCAGCTTTCCAAATATTGAAAGTCATATGGGTGTTTTAATTTCCTTGGCTTTCAGTCATTTTCTGGCTTCTCCTTATATGAAATTTGTGGATTATATTCTATTTTTCTGTTGGAATCTGTGTCTTTCTCTTTCTGAGTTCCAAGGATGCCAAAGTACTGATCTCTTGTCAATTTATCATCATATACACCGACTCCCAATCTGATATAGTCAAATTTACCCATGGTTTCTTAGCTCAACATATGGTCTTAATCTTCTTCAACCACCTTTTGCCTTTACACACTTTTTCTACTCTGCACTTACAAGTCTTCCCTTGCTCCAGGAGTTCCCCCACATCATCTTCTACTAACTTCATGCTGCACTTTTCAATTCAGTTCTGTAATGAATCTGGAGTCCACTCCTGCATGCAGTTTCAGCTAATGGTCCAGTTTCATTTTTCCCCATGATCTATAAAATGTATTAAATACATTTGGGGCTACCTCTGGGGACTCTATTTTCTCCCTTGGTCTATTTTATCTTATATTAGTAACCATATATTTTAATTATTAAGACCTTATGAAACATCTTAGTTCAGGAGAGTGATGTTCCTCATTTACAAAGTAGACCTAGCTATGTATGGGCCTCTTTTCATATAAATTTTAGGATATGTTTATTGAGTTTGTTTAAATCCAGCTAGTTCTATCACTGGAAATTTACTGAATTTATACATTAATTTGGAAATATTGATATCTTTATTATAATAAATTATCCTGTTTAGAGAATGAAATGATTCAACCTATATTTGGATTATTTCTCCATAGCCATAATAGATTCTTGTATTTTTCCATAAACATCTACTATATTCTTCATCAGTTATTATGCTCTTTTAGTTACTATATACTTTCTTTTAAACTTTTGCTATTAGCAGTGACATCTAGATTATGAGAATATTCTAGTCGGTTACTGCTAGTGTATAGAAATGTTTTTGTCCTTTGTAAGTTAATGTTATATCTGAAGACCTGACTGGCCTCTATTTTTGTTTAGCTTAATTCTGTTAGTTTTCTTTGCAGGTGATCACATTATTTATAAACAGTTCCAGCTCAGCTCTTCCAAATAGTTTACCTGTTTTTGTTCACCTGTATTCTTCTTTTGAAAAGAATATTAAAATTTCTGCTTTAATTCAAACCAATTTGGGATGCTTTACCTCAGAGCACAGGACTGGTTAAAGACTTACACGGTGCTGTCTTTGAGAGATACCTCCATGTTTTCATTTGTCTTGAAGCATCCTGTAAGATTTCCAGAAATTTGACCAAAATACCTATCATAATTACTGGATAGGGATATAATACCAATTAAAAACTGTGCATGGAAAGAATGAATTTTCCTTCCCAAACAAAGGGTAAAAGTGGATCCATTGTGAAGTTGGAGTTACGGCTGTTTCCTGGGTGCCTGTGTGAGGGGGGACTGTTGTACCCACTTGTTTCTGTACATAACAACTGAGCCACATTCTGTTTTCAGTGTGCCATGCCCTCTTCCAACCACTCTGTGTATTTTATCTCATTTCACCCTGTAGGCCTTTATGATGAGTAGCATTATTTTCCCATTTCACAGATAGGAAAACTAAAGCGTGAAGAGGTCAACTACTTTGCCAAAGGAGCACATCTTGAGAGAATCAGGGTCAGGATTCTGACTGCCCTGTCTAGCCCTGCCATCTGCACTCCCCTCCCCATTCACTGTATTCTCTGTGCCCCCAGACACCTTACCACCCTAGGAAGGAAAGTGCTAGCACTTCTGATGGCAATCAGGGGCCTGCCTTGTCACCTTTAGCAGCCAGTTCTGTCTTCAAGTCTTTTGTGGCACAGCGAAGGAGAGCAGGGGTTATTCCTTCAGAATCCTGACCTTGGGCTCACTTCTACCAAGCTGGGAGAGCCTCCAGTCTAAAATAGTGTAGCTGTCATCTCAAAGGATGTTCCAGAAAGGAAGAGGAAAGAACAGGAAAGCAGTTCTGCAGGGGCAGGCAGTTGCTTTCAGTCTGAAACAGCACACAGGCAGGCTGTTCACAGAAAGAAGGCAAGATACACCATACAGCCTGGAAGGAAAGACAACTTGCTGGCACCTCTGACCAGGGTTTTGTAAGAGAAGTGCTATTATTTCAAGCATTGAAACTTCCCCGATTAGAAGCATCTATATTCAAACATGAATAGTTTTCCCTTTAAGCCTCCACCTCAAAAACTCCAAGAATAAAATGCAGAAGCTAACATTCAGGCTTATAGATATTCTGGTTGTAGAAATTATTGGTTCTTTCTTCATAGATAACAGAGTGATGGCGAGATAATAGTGTATTGTCTGTCTGCTAAAACCAAACAACTCTTAAAATTATGATGAAGTGTATTTCGTGGTGCAAGAATAGGCTGGGAGTTGGCTGCTAATTCTGGTTCTGAATGGAAAGTATAGTTATTAGAGGTGCTGAGTGAAGAGACTAGATCCACGTGAAAGCCACGCCGGGGAAGATGGAGGCCAAACCAAAGTTCTCTCATCCTGATTAAAGAGTGTGAAATGGGATTTCTTCACACACAAGCCCTCCTCACATGTGCTGCTCTCCCCACCAACCAGTGAGTCCAGCTTTTCAGCGAGTCTCCGACACCAGGGTTTCTATTTTCCTACTACCACCGTGCTCACAACTATTAGGAATAAGCCACCTCAGCACACTCAAGTGGTGGTGATTTTGTGACGCATAAAATTGATTGACACTGACAATCAAAATGCCTTTGCTTGATAATTTATGCTCAACAATTTAACATGATTATTGGTGCCACAATTTTAGCATTTCCCCCTTCCTAACTGTCAGCCTTGGAGTACAAACACACACTATATACACAAAACAAAAACACACCATCCTTCAGAGGCAGGGCTGAAAAAAAATCAATGTCACAGCAGACTCTTTTGTATTTTGTTGTGACAAGACTGAATTTAAACAGCCCAGGAAGTCAAAACAACAGGAGAAATATCAATACATATTAATTTAATCAAGATCTGCTCTGCCGTTGCCATCTACACTGGGATGATGGCTTCGCGGTGCAGCTGGCAGCTCTTGCCTTCCCACAGGTAGGTATCTGCAGTCTCTGGTGGCCACCCGCATGGGGGACAGTACACACTTCCAGACATCGTCTTTGCATCTGAATGAGATTTTTGTCACAACTATTTTAAGAAAATCACTCCTCAGGCAGGTTTCCGCTCACTTGTTTGAATTCACAATCTTAAGATGCCTTTTATCCAGCAAACCCCTTTCTTCATTTCCCCCATGCTATTCCTGTTGCTCTACATAAACCACTCTGAAAGGAATACTCTGTGAAAGATGCCTTAACCCAAGTAAACGCACACTGTTGGGTCCCACCAAGCCCTGGATGTGCCATGCAGCATTTAGAGTCGCACAGCTGATGACGCCACTAGGAGCTGGAGCCAGGAGACAACACACCCAGAGCGGGGCTGAACGCACTTGACCTTCCAGATGAACACTCAGTTCCTATTCATTCATGATGGCGTGTTCTACGTTTCTTCCCTCAAAGGGTAATTGGAACGGACACACCGATGGTCTCATTAGGCACATAAAGTGCTCTCTCTATTGTGCGTGAAGATGATTCTGCTAGCCTGTGTATGCTTGGCGCTGTTTCCCAAGTGATGACAACTGAGCGGTTGGCCTTCCATGCTGCCCCTGCAGCGCCTGCAGGCTGGGCCTATATCCTATCACCAGCCCTGGAGCTGTCTCTGGCCATGGAAAGGAAAGGAGCTTGGGGTCTGCTTTAAGAGTGGGCTGATGCTGGTACTAACAAAAGAATTTGTGATCTGCAGGATAAAGCACAAAATTAAAATATGTGTCCCTCATTTAAAAACTATTAGGAATTTCAAGGTAGCAGCAGCAGGGCTTCCAAGAGTCCTGAGAATCAGAGGCCCATGGAGCTGGCAAGCTGCTGTTTTGACCCCTCCCAAGTGAGGAGACAGGGACACATCTCCAGGAGGGGCCGTTTAACAATTGATTGAGAACCCTCAGGCAAAGAGCTGTGTCCAACCCGGAAAGACAGTAAAAGGCATCTCCTTCTGATCCGAGAAGAGGACCAACGTCAAGACTGCCTTTGAGAAGGAAATAAATGCATTTAAATGCACGTCTAAAATTCTGTTTAAAAAAAAAAATTTCACTATTGTATTAGTGTTAGGCTTTCCAGTAAAATGTGGAAATTGCTAAGTCTTCCAGTGTTGTCTCTCAGCAGGTATGGGGGGGAGTAGGTGTCATATAAATAATTTCTATAATAGGCCCACGTGTGTAATTGTTTATACAAACTAAATATGAGGACAACTTGGATTTGATAATCATTATTGCTTAGAATGACACAAAAACGATAAAAGTATGTTTAATTTCTATAATCTAAGCAATCTTTTACATACTGTCTTTACCCATGCCTCTGATCTATTTTTATCTAAACATTGTTTTTATCATCAAAGATAGGAGAGAAGAATGAAAAGCCCAGTTAACTGTTAACTTTTCTTCCCAGCAATTTACAATTCTCTTATCACAGGGTGATAGAAATTGCCATCTTTTGGGAAAATCAGCTTCACTGTCTCCAAGGACTGTATGTAGCAAAAAAAAAAAAAAAAAAAACAATCTAAGTAGCTTGTCAATGATTCGGGTACAAACATCACTACAAGGTCATATACTGTTAATTGATATTAGAAAAACTCAAGGCCAACCCAAGTTCACAGTATATCTACATAATTATGATTAGGTTTCAGATTTCTATATTCTTCCAGTATTGAGTTTCTATGAGCTGTGCAGCCTTCTAAATTATAAAATATAAGTATATAGAAAAGCAAGTACTGAACAAATGTAATGTACTTATACATGAGGTACAATCTAACAAAGAAACATTATGTAGATAAGTAATAATAATATAGTGTTTAAGGGAAAACATGTTAGTTATATAACAGACCACAGGTTAGTGCCATAGGAGTTCAGTGATGCAATATAAGACCTCCCCATGGGAAGGCCTTGAAAGATTTCATAAAGAACTCTTAATGTAGTTACTTCCTGAAATATAGATAACACTATGGCACAATTGGAAAGGATTTCCAGGAAAAGAAAGCAGCCTTGGCTACAGCACAGCTGTCAACATCGCTGGTACCCGTCTAGGTAGGAGATATCTCTATACTTCTGACCCTTTCTTTCATCTATAATTTTCCAGAAAATCTGTACTCATTAGAACCCCCTTCATTAGCCCTTAATAATTTGGTTTCTAGTCCCACTTTCAATTGAATATTTTCTCAGCAAATGTCACTCAGGAACTCTTAAATGTCAAATGAAGGGGGCATTTTAACATCCTAATATTACTGGATTTCTTTGCTGCTTGGGATATAATTAATTACTCCTTTCAAGGCATACATGACACGGCGTTCTCTGGCTCTCCTTGTACCTTGGAGAGTTCCTCCTCTGGCCCCACTGTGGGCTCATTTTCTTCCATCTGCTCTGCGAAGGCTGCTATTTCACAGGGCTCTGTCCTCCACCCACTGCTTTTCTCACTCCACATGCTCTCTGGGTAACCACGTCCCTCTCATGATTTTAATTATCATCTATATGCTGATGGTTCCTGAATCTGTATTTCTTTTTTTTTTTTTTGCTTTTGAGACAGGGTCTCGCTTTGTAGTTCAGGCTGGCCCTGAGCTCACTATGGTGCCCAGGCAAGCCGCCGCGAACTCAGCAATCCTGTCTCTGCCTCCCGAGTGCTGGGATCACAGGTGTGAGCCACCACCACATCCGGCATTGTGGTATGCGGTGTTGATTGTTGGTGGGTGTGTCTCCATGCCCAGTATTATATGTGGTTCCCGGGGATCGAACTCAGGACCTTGCGCTTGCAAGGCAGGTGCCAGAACCACTGAGCTAACCCTCCAGCCCCTGAATATGTATTGCTAATCCTGGCCTCATAACCTGAATTTCAGACTCATGTATCAGAGCGCCACTTCTGTGTTCATAGGCAAGAAAACTCAGCATGTTAAAGCTAAGATCTTGAGTTTTTGTCCATAAGAAGTTATCTATTGCATTTTCTTCCCCAGAGTTTCCTGATTTTTGTTTGTTTGTTTGTTTTTTTGAGACAGGGTCTCGCTTTGTAGTTCAGGCTGGCCCTGAGCTCACTATGTAACCCAGGCAAGCCTCGAACTCAGCAATCCTCCTGTCTCTGCCTCCTGAGTGCTGGGATGACAGGTGTGAGCTACCATGCCCGGCACTGTGGGCATGTGGTATTGATGGTTGGTGGGTGTGAGTCACCATGCCCAGCAATGTTATGTGGTTACTGGGATTGAACTCAGGACCTTGTGCTTGCAAGGCAGGCGCTGGAACCACTGAGCTAAATCTCCAGCCCGTGTCATTGAAATTTTAAGGAATAGTTCATAGAGAAGCCCAAGCTTGATTAAAAAAGGAAGTATAAAACACATAGGCTGAGAGGAAAAAAAATAGTTGAATTAAAAGAATAGCAGTTTCAATGACACTTAAGATCACAACCAAGCAAACAAGTTGTCAGAAGATGGCATCTGGCTTAAGGACACATTTTGGAATGAAGCCATTCTAGATGAATACAGAGTCATGCCTATGGTCCACTAAAGTGTGAGGCTGGGGTGGAGTAAAGGTCAAACACATAGAAGGTGAGGTACATGAGCGTCTGAGGCTACATGGTGGAGAAGAGGATGAATGCTCATTGTATCCAGGACAGTGCCCTGCAGCTGTATGTTGTGTATCTGTTTTTACTGGGCACAGAGATACTGAAAGTCACTGGGCTACATGAATTCAAGTTCTCATCCTCAGAATCTAGCACAAGTGCCTTAGATAGTGTTCATGCTCAACACGTCATTTAATGAGTGACAAAGTTTAAGAAATTGAGATCCTGGTACATAAGCAAAAAGTAATACAGTCTGGTCAGACACAGAGATAAACAGAAACAATATTGGAACCCAGTAACAGATGTCCTGCGATAACAGGCCATGGAAATTGGGCTTTATTTTGTGGTCAGCTGGAAATTATCCAAGGTTTGGGGCTTGGAAGAAATGAAATATAATCAGCACTCTGTCCACACTTCTTGCTTTATTTATGACCCTAAAACTTCTAACTCACCAAGAAAAGTATTGTAGTTTTCACCACATCACCACAGAAGCTTTCTCCTGGTAAGCTTATTGTTTTCCATTGTCTACTGTCATTCACAGAATTTGTAATGTTTCTTTATTCATGTAGTGGTGATCTATCAAATATATACAGAATACTTCCTGTGACCTAAGCCCTGGGCTAGGCACTTTTGCAAATTCTACTTCATTCCATTTAAAATATTACTTGCATAATCTAAAACATCAGATTTCTAAACTGTGTTGAACAATTAACATAATGTTTATGTATCATAGGACCTTTTATACCCCAAGAACTCAAAGCCATAAACAGGACTGTGTGAAGTGGATTTTGTTCATTTAATAAAATTAATTCTAATAAAAAATGAGGTTTCTAGGTGGCAACTGAAATTTGTCTTCTACAAATGGAATAAATGAGACTACGGATGATTTAGTAATGTACATGAGGCCACAAAGAAAGGGTAACAAAGCTGAAGTCAGGGCTCTGCAGTTCACACGTCATCTTCTCTTAGCACCATGATTTAGACATAAACTTTACCAGCTCTGAAATGTGATCACCACAGAACAGACAAGTGGAAAATTGGCCATTCAGCAAAACACGGTGGAAGGAAAGCAGGCTGCTGGGTGAGTTCCATCATTTATTACCACGCTGGTCCTAAATTTTCACACCTAATTAATCAAGCTTGCTCTGTAATCACTTTCCTACATGTGGTGTTGGTGGATTTTACAGCTGTGGTTTTAATGAGCTGCTGTTTCTTTTGACATTTGGAAATCTAATCTGGAAAAATGATTCAATGACTTGTAAAGACCTTTCCCATTACATGGTTAGCCATGTCGCTTTCCAGGGTCCTTGAAGCAAACAAGGGCCAACCACACTTCCCGTATAGTTGCTTTTCATGCCAAGACCTGGCAGGCCAATTCCTATAGAGATCTCAAATAGATGTGGCTGGTGCCCAGAGAGCTAACGAGAATTAATATTAGTGATTCCCAACACCTAGCAAATAAATGGAAATTTGCGACTTAACTTATGAGAGAATGATATTTGAAAACTCAGATGATCACATGCAATACTAAATTTAGGAGGCCAACCCATCTTAGGAAACAGAGTTAGCAAAACAGAGAGAAAAATATATTCACTTCAATAGGAAACAACTATCAAAGTATAAAAATGTGTTGGCTACTGAGGGAAATGGCAGGAGGGGCAATATTTTCACTTACAAGGAACATTAATTAATATTCTGTAGCCTATGTAATCTTTGTAATTACTTCTCTAAAATTGGGGTGTTTTGCTGAAAAGCGAGATCCTGGAGGAAATACACATGTCAAAATGTATTATTCCTGAGCGCGCTGCACATATGGAATAGGCTGAATTGGCTTCTCATTCCCACAGCAAACCTCGCTGGAGCTTGTGGATTAAAACCTGGCAGTCATCAGTCTATCAAGCTGCTCATTCCCAGGGATTTGTGGTTCTCTAATTGGAGGAGGCAGAACAATTGCCTGTGAATTTTGCAGGCACTCCATCCTGATACACTGAATGAGATTAATAAACAATTGTTCCTTTCAAATCATACTGGTATTCACAATCTGCTCCTATCAGGTGACTCTCCTGGAAGTGAGCTTGATGTGGTCCTTCTGGAGCATTGTCTTGCCCTTCCCCCAGCCTCCACTGTTGGCCTATGCAATTAACAGGTAACTACTTATCTAGTCTACCTAATCCTGCTTTCCTTCTTTATGTTCTTCCTTAGTTCATTGACAGGTGAAAAAAATCTCAGCTATGAAATCAAACAATCCATTTTGGTTGCCAGCGGGGAAAACATCAGTCCAGCAAAACTGAAATGGAAGGGTCAGAATTTGTGAATGTCATTTTGAGCTCAGAGCTCATAAGTATGCTATGGTGCCAGAATCTTTGCAAATAGTCTGAAAACAAACGGAATCAAAGAACTGGTTTTGTGCTGGATGATATTTCAAAATGGCACCACTGAAAATCAAGGTTAGAAGTAATACATAGATTATCCTGTGTTTTGCTTTAAAATTACACATGCACTAAACACCCATAGTAAATGCATAGGCTATCTTTGGAAGAGAAAGAGTGGAATTTCTAACAAGAGCTCTGACTCCCTGGAGAGGAACAGAATGCTGAAAGACAGGGGAAGGATAGACATTTCCTTTGCACTTGGCATTTCTGTTTTAATTTCTGTACGACTTTTGTACATTTCCCACCATGAGCTAAGCTGTTTAATCTCACTTCCAGGACCACCTCATTCTCACTGTCCACATGTTGTCTCTCCGAAGTGTCCCTAAACTATCCCTCTTGGGATATTTTGGGACTCATCCAGGCTACTGTTCTCAAATATAGACCAAGAAATTGCTGGAAGACAGATGTATCTCCCAGCTTTCTAGGGACACGGTTAGGATAAAAAACAAATCCTTTGTAAAAAACCACCTCATATAGATACAGTCACCAAATGACAACCTGAGGCTATTCTCCCAGACAAGCCTTTCAAGTGCACTAGGCATGAATTGCCTCCTGATTTGCTGCAATTCCCAACCCACCCTAGCATCTCTACCTTCCCCTCCCATTGCTCTACCCTTCCCAGGAACACCCTTCCCAGCACAGTTAAGAAATTTGGAATAAAACACTGCACTACTCTGAAGCTCCTGATCTTGGATCTATCCCAGGAGAAATTAGCCTCCAAGCAAGAGCTTCAGAATGGCACCAAGGAAGCCTCAGCACAGCTGGGTCTCCTGACGCGGGTGGCAGCGGTTGCTGTGTTCTCGTCTGCAGGGATCCCGAGTCTCCTCTAGCAGCTCATGAATTTTATAAAATAAGCTCATTATAACAAATCCATGAAATTGCAAGTCTAAATTTTGTTGACAAAGACCTAGAGGAGGCAAAGGCAGTGTTGTGACTCTACTACCAACCCAGCTACCGGCCTAGAAGGGTAAACTGTACGTGGGTGGCTCCCCATCCTGGCTCCAGAACCCAGACATGGAGCAGGAGGGTTCCCCAGTAAACAGGCCCTCTGATGACCCCAGGCCTCAGCCCCAAGGACTAGAGTGGGAGGCCTGCAGTCAGCACCCTGCCTTTCAGGTCTGTCCTCTCTAATCAAGGCGGGTGCTGAAGTCTCACAGCCAGGCCCACTCCAGTCTCTGTGCCCCAGCTCTGCTCCTGACACCTCCAGGTTAAAAACTGCTGATGGCTGGCCATTTCCAAGCTAAATTCTAAATGCTTCTCATGGCAGGGCATGTTTTCTGTTAGCAGAGTGCTGCTTATGCAAACAGCTTCAACAAATATCACCACACCCATCTGTCAGATGGAACCCCAGGCCCACCACCCCTGCCCATACCACAGTCCAGGAGCTGCTCAGTGTCCACTGTCCTGTGGTCTATGATGCCCACAGAGACCCCACCCACTGCCTCATCACCCAGACACGCACTCAGCCATTCCGACTCAGCTTCAGCACACCTAGTGTCCCCTCCTTTTGTGAATCTGGACTCCTTTGTCAATCCGGGGCCTCCTTTTGTTCTGGCTTTCTAGGTCAGGTGTGTCTATTTTGTATTTCTCCCTCCTTAGTTTTCACGCTTCATTGGCAAGGACCAACTCCACCCAGAATTTCCGGGACCCAACTCAGTACCTGCTAAATAACTGATACCACACACACTCACTGAAGTTGAATGTGATGGTTAGTAGTGCAGGAATCAGATCTACTTGGGAACAAACTTCTGCAACTTCCTATGTAGTCATGGGCCATTTACTCTTTGAGCCTCAGTTTCCTCAGCTCAAGCACAGTGAAGATAATCTGTGTCACACAGAGCTATTGTCAGGATGAATTACCTAATATAGTAATGTGACTAGCAGAGAGAATACACAGTGCCGGCAAACCTAAACTCTTCTTCATCAACAGGTACGTCCTAGGCATGGACTCTTGACCATGTTTCTTGTCCTCTCAAAATCTCAGCTTTACTATCGCTAAAATGGGTATAGCAATTGTGTAATTGAGTCTAATAAATGTGATTGTCTAATAAGTGTAATTTAAATATCAAAATTCGTGATAAGTATTTAGCAATGCACTTGGCAGATAGTAAGAATTTATCCTGAACAGGTTGAAGGACTCTGAAAGTCTAAGAAAGTCTGTGCCCTCTGGTCTTGTTTGTAGGAGTTGATATGCCTTGGGAAGAAAGACTTAGAAGCAGAAACAAGCAATGCACTGGAAAAGGACTTTCTTTCTAGCATCACTTCAGCTATGAGAAGCATTTTCTGCTTACTCCATCCTCCACCTAGCACCCTCACTGGGAGCCAGGGCTGCTTCAATTCTGAGCACATGATAAGTATCTGTAAAAGAGAAGGAATGAGGCAGATGACAGGCATCATCCAGAGGCTTCAAAGGTGGGCAAGTTGAGACCTGGACACTGGTTCTGATTGGCCCTGGTTGCAAGGGGCCCAAAGCTTTCCCATGTTCATGAGAGCACCAGTTCTTCTTTTAGAGGAGGTGGGAAGTGCTCCTCATCAAGCTACTGGACCATTAATTCATTTCCAGGTAAAGAGGAGAAACTCACCCGGTCTAAAGGGCCATTAACCTGAAGGGTAGCGGGCTCTTGAGACAGAACCAGTAGTGACAGAGGCTGCTGCTGGGAAGGCCAGGGAGTTGGCAGAAGATTCTGGAGAGAGGCTGGTAAGGCCAGCTTTTCACTGGCACTCCCCGGTGTTGACCAGACTCACCCAGAAGATACATGGACCTCCACAGGAGGGTAGAAGGCACCCATGCCTGTTCCTTGGTAAGCAATGCCCATGTAGGGTGGCAGGAGTAAGTGGGCCTGGCTTATCTCTAGAGTCCTCCAAGGGGGCACTTTCCTGTGACCACACTCCTTCCTTTCATCCTGCCCACGAGGACTCTTTCTGGAGATCTTCCAGAATATCTTATACTAATGTTTTGTCAAACATCATGCTATCATGAGCATTTCTTTTGCTACTAATAATTTGCAAAAAGTAAGAACATAGGATTCCAGTTTCAACAGAATGCCTGTATTGTGGGTGACACGTTGTCTCTCACCCAATGCTTCCTTTTGTCAGTATTTGTGCACTGAGATGTGATAAACGTCACTGTGTCCAAATTTCACAGGACTTCCTCTTCTAGGAAGCTTCCTCAGAAGTAGTATCGGTGAGAAAGCACTTTACAAAAGCTCTGCTCCCCATTTTTGCTCCCACATTTTAGTTATCTGTGGGGCATTGGCCAGAGATCTATATGGGATGAATATGCAAAGTAGGAGGTTTCAGAGCCACATGCCCAAAATCTCTTAGAATGCATGTTTGGGAATGACAAGAGAGCCACAGGGTCACAAGTGCAGATAGCATCTAATGCTTCACCTTCAGGACTGAGTGTTCTGGCCTTTGTCCTCCCTGTGTTCCCGAAGTCAGTCAGACCAGCGGGCCTTCCTGTCCCTCCCCTGTCTGCTAATGAGCTCCTGCCAGACACCCTTCATTGTTCTTTTATTCTTGCTTTCTTGTTCTACCAATGAAAAGCTACACAACTGTCATTTGAGGGCTCAGTTAATGGCGGCCCCTCAGCCCCTCCTGGAGTTAGGGTTAGACACAGATCCTACTAATCTCTGGTTTCATCCTTTGACACTGTGCCATGGTCATGAACCAGAGCAGCTGTGAGACATGGTACCATGGCACTGCTCTCAGAAAATCTAGGTTTGGATTGCATGTTGCTCTGTACTACTGTTTCAGCCTTGAGAAACTTTCTTAACTTCTGTGCTTTTCCTCTGTAAAGTGGGTATGAATATCTTCTTCCATGTTTTGGGAGAAACTGAGCCACTTAGAACAGAAAATCCAAATGATCACTGAATCAGGCAAAAGTATACATGTTGTCTTGTCAGTATTTCACCAGCTACGCTTACACTGACAAAAGCTGGCACTCACTCTTGTATAATTTTTATTAGTGCATATTAATTTTACAAAATATTGGGCTTAAATATAATAGGTGAAAATATTATTTTGATAAGGGTCAAAACTCCAATGAAATTTTTCATACAGCTAGAAAAAAGTAATCCTGAATTGCTGAGTTCAAGGCTTGCCTGGGCTACATAGTGAGCTCAGGGCCAGCCTGAACTATAAAGCAAGACCCTGTCTCAAAAAAAAAAAAAAAAAAAAAAAAAAGTAATCCTGAAACTAGAAGGTCAACAAAACAGCCAATTTCAAAACATACTACGAAGCCACAGTAACAAAACCGACATACCCCTGTCACAGAAGCGGACAGGGGCATGGAGGACCAGAAACAAACTCCTCAACTGGAGACAAGGAAGCAAAAAAATGTATGTTGTGGAGGATAGCTTCTTTAATAAATGGTGCTGGGAAGACCAAATTACACACATAAACCAGTAAACTAGACCCCTATTTCTCACCATCTACCAAAATCAATTCATAGTGAACCAGAGACCCAGGTATTAGACCCAAAACTTTGAAGTTGCTAGAAGAAAACATAGCCAAATCACTTGAAGTCACAAGCCCAGGCAAAGACTTCCTGAATAAAACTAAAACAGTACAGAGAATAATACCAAGAATCAGCCAAGAGTTTTCCAGCAAAACAAAAGGCTTCTGTACAGTAAATGGAATAATAAACAGAATAAGAGACCTCCTACAGAACATGAGGAAAGTTTTGCCCTCCACTCTTCAGACAGAGGATTAGTATCCACAATATACAGAGAACTCAAAAAAATCGATTACCTCCATCAACAAACAGGCAACTGAATTGATAATCATTCTTGACTACAAAAATAAGTTAGAAAACTAGAAATGGAAGGAAAATGCCTAACAAATACAGTAGGCATTATTTACCACAGAAATACTAAACTGTGATATAGCTGAAGGCTGATTAAAGAAGCTCATGTTTGACATTGCTGAGCAGTATTGTCATTGAGAAATCCTATACAGTGCAATAAGAAAAGTTAAAAATAAAATAGTGGAGAGAAGCAAAACTGTCATTATTTGTTAAATATGATTGTCTACACTTTAAAAATCCAAAAGAATAAACTTTAAAACTATCAGAAGTAATGGACAGCATTTCACCAAGATGACCAACTATAAGATCAAGGTCAAAAGCACCTGAATACCAACCAGTACTGAATTAGACAATTTACGACTTTTCTACATTAATCTATAAACTCAGTATATCCAACCATTTCAAAAATCCCTGTAGAATCTTGTATGAAACCTATAAACTTCTTGTAAAATTAATCTGGAAGATAAGAAGTATAAGAATAGCTGATAAAATATTGAAAAGCAAAATAAACAGCAGTTTTGCCTGACATGACATGAACATTTTATAAAATGACAGTAATTAAACTAGCATGAAAGGGCCTGGAAACAGGCACATAAATGTGTGCTACACATATGCATGTGGTAGTATATGATAAAGGTTATATATCAAATTAATGAGAAAGGCAGGGATTTTAGAAGAATACTAAAGCAATTAGCTTTTAGTGCAAAGAGACACAATGAATTTACATTACTTTTTATGTTAATGGTATACTCCTACACAAAGGTACTGACCTATAGGTTTCATTTGTGTGTTTTAACATTTCATTCTCAGATCTGTGCTGTTAACTCCTTCCTTTGCATTATTTCCAGCCTGCCCATCTATCCACAGACACTTGGGTTGCCTTTCACTGTGCTGCTACATAGAAGACTGTGATGAACATTCCAGAACATGTACTCCTACAAACTCACACGTGAGTGTCTCTTGTGAACATGAGACAGGGGACCACTGGTCCTCCCTAGGGCTAGAACAGCATCACAGGCTCTAGTCCTTTGGCAATGCATGACTTTTCCCATTTTCTTACATCTGTCACAACACTTAGTGTTATACAGTTTTTAAATTGTTGCTACTGTAGTAGGAATGAAGTTAAACTTATTTTTACTTCTCTTGTTATATACCAGTAAGACTGATTTGTCTCTTTACTTAGATTGCTAGCTATTTGGATTCCACTTTCTGTGAAGTGCCATTCATATTTTTTGCTCATTTTTCTAGTAGGCTTCCCAATATTTTTCTCTGATTGACTTGTAGGATTTCCTTGTGCTTATTATATATTAACCTCTTGTCAATTTCTATTTTGCAAATATCTTGTATCAATCTGTCATCCATCTGTTAAAGTTATCTATAGTTTCTTCCACTGATCAAAGCTTCTTAACTTTGATGTGGTCAGTAGTCTAGTCTCTTACATTAGATACCAAAAGAAATAGCCAAAGAGGAGAATAATCAATACAG
Source organism: Thryonomys swinderianus (assembly GCA_004025085.1). Classification (NCBI taxonomy): domain Eukaryota; kingdom Metazoa; phylum Chordata; class Mammalia; order Rodentia; family Thryonomyidae; genus Thryonomys; species Thryonomys swinderianus. The sequence continues at coordinate 3,210 of PVIC010000964.1, read as the reverse complement.
ATATTCCTTGCCTTACTGTGAGGTTATGTCCCAATAAATACATCAAAAGTTGAAAACATCCTAAGTCAAAAATGCATTGAATGCACTCAACCTCCTAAACATCGCAGCAGAGCTATACAGTACAGGACAGGGGCCAATTGTCACCCTTTGATAGGAGGGTGGCCTACGAGCAGCAACTCCCTGCTGCTGCCCAGCACCGTAAGTGTGTCTTGTTGGATTTCACTAATGTGGGAAAGATCAATTTTAAAGTCAAAGTATGATGTTTCTACCAAATGCATAATGCATTCACCCTATTAGAGAGTCAAAACATTGCTAAATTAAAACATTGTTAGCCAGGTGTAGTGGCTCACGCCTGTAATCCCAGCACTCGGGAGGCAGAGACAGGAGGATTGCTGAGTTTGAGGCTTGCCTGGGCTACATAGTGAGCTCAGGGCCAGCCTGAACTACAAAGCAAGACCCTGTCTCAAAAAAAAGCATTGTTAAATTGTGGTCCACCTGTACAAATATAAAAGAAAAGCCTGTTGATCCAATAAGAATACTGAAAAAATATTGCAACATATATAATAAAGATAATAGTTTACAACATACATAATGGAGAGGGACTGATACCTGCTTTGTGTATAAATACCAGCAACTTAAGTAAGTAAGAGACAACTAACCTAACAAGAAAGAGGAAAAATTAATGCAAAACCTTGGAGAGTAAAAGCAGATATCTACTGCATGTTAAATGAGGTAAATTAAATCAAGGCGGTATCATTTTGTGGTAATCTGACTGGCAAAAAAAAAAGGTTAAGGTATCAGTTGATTATCAGTTGATTTTTTTTTTTTTTTGAGACAGGGTCTTGCTTTGTAGTTCAGGCTGGCCCTGAGCTCACTATGTAGCCCAGGCAAGCCTCGAACTCAGCAATCCTCCTGTTTCTGCCTCCCGAGTGCTGGGATGACAGGCACGAGCCACCACGCCCGGCATTATCATACACTATTATTCCCAGGATAAACATAACATTTCCTGAAGACCAGTTAGCTGTTATCTATCTACTCATGTTTAATATATGCATAGTCTTCTGCCCTAATATACTACATATATGGATTATATAATATTATTGCAGCCTCATTTATAAAAAGGAAAACTCTGGAGCGACTGAAATGCTCTGTTAATAAGAAAAACTATACAAGTTATTATACAAACTATGAACTTTCATTCATGAGCTCAAATAGATATTTTACATAGTACCAAAATTATCTGAGACATACTTGTTGTAAAGTAACCAAAAAGCAAGTGCAGAATGTGTGCAAAATGTTTATCATATGGCTAAACAAACAATTCCAAACTCCACAAAGCACAACTATGGAATGTTGCTTAACACACCAGATATAGGACGAGCAGATTTAGAGGTCTACTTTACAACCGGAAAACACTAAGCAATAAATTTGTATTCAAGCTGAATGAATACACTTCAACTGCTCTTGCTATAAAAAACAAACAAAAAGTCATTATGTGAGTGTCTTAATCACTTTATTCATCCCTGGGATGAAATAGCTGACACCCACAGTCCACAGCTTGAAGGAGGAGAAGTTAATTATGTCCATGACCACACTGCATGGTTGGCAGGATCCAGACATGGCAGGTAGGAAGGGTTCAGTGGAAGGAGGCAAAGAGAGAGAGAAGAGAGGAGCTGAGAAGGGAGACACAGGAGTGATGGCTGCTTAAGACGAGACTCCGCCTCCCAACAGCATACCAGCTATAGCAGCCCCATAATCCAATCGCCCTTCAAGCACTGGAGGCTTTGAGGTTATTTTAGATTTAAACCATAATAATGTCCATTTGCTTCACTATAATACCTCATAACATCCTGTAGTTAACTTTGGATACACACAATGAAACTTCTTTCTAAAAATTATAGATACACCTTTAATGTTAATAAAGTTTTGGAAGAAATTATGAAGTTTAATAAAAAATATGGTTGGTGTTTGATTGAAAAAAAAGGTTACTGTAAAATACATTCCCATTAATCCTTCCCTCAACCCTCTCCTTCTATCTGACACTCCTATCTACCATTCTTACCACCTTCCCAACCAGGTCTGGAAGTCCTGTTTCATGAATGCCTAGTTGCACTGCTATGGCTGCTACCTTTCATGGTGGTTTTGACTTTGGGGAAGGGCAAGTGTTAGATGCTGCCGGATCCAGTGCACAAGGTGGATGAGGACATGGTGTGATATGCTTTGAGGCCACATTTCACTGGGGGGCACTTGCCAGCAATAGTCACCATATTCTCTATCACAGCTAAAAAGAGCCCCACAAAAGAGCACATGCAGAACTGCTTCAGAAAGTCAAGAATGATGATATCAGTTTACTTAAAGCAAGGGGGTGGGTATTTTGAGGGAATTTAATGTCAATGTGTTTTTACTATAATAAATGTTTTAAATTTAAATATTCACCCTCTTTTTCAATCATCCCTTCATGTCAAATTCAACCAACAGGGGCTGGAGGGTTAGCTCAGTGGTTCCGGCACCTGCCTCGCAAGCTCAAGGTCCTGAGTTTGATCCCTGGTAACCACATATAATGCTGGGTGTGGAGACACGCCCACCAACAATCAACACCGCATACCACAATGCCAGGCGTGATGGCTCACGCCTGTAATCCCAGCACTCGGGAGGCAGAGACAGGAGGATTGCTGAGTTCGCGGCGAATTGCCTGGGCACCATAGTGAGCTCAGGGCCAGCCTGAACTACAAAGCGAGACCCTGTCTCAAAAAGCAAAAAAAAAAAAAAAAAAAAAAAAAAAATTCAACCAACAGAGCTCCTTCTGGTGAATGAGAACAGTTGATTTGAGAAGAGGGCCAAAGAAGATTTTCACTTTTTCTGTGTTCGATTATTTTTTGACAAGAATGTTTTCATGTTCTATATTTATGAGACATTAATTTAAAGACAATTTTAACTGGATAAAATGAAATAACTATACATGATCCATGGCATGGCATAATAAGGAAAATATAGAACAAGATTGAATATAGCAGTAAGGACCTTCTGACATTAAACTTCAGTTGTTCCCTCTGAGTTCTTTACCCAAGACTAACTTAGAAAACTAGAGACTTAGGTTCTCCAACCATTCATGGCTTCCAGGATACCCAAGTTCAAGATCAGCCAACTACAAAGCCCATGACCTGTTTCTGTACAAAACCCAAACTAAAGACAGACTCTTCTATTTCTAAA